>JAPVLO010001481.1:0-82249 GCA_027257055.1 Cephalopachus bancanus | reverse complement strand
GAAGCACAAGTCTATAGTAGTTCATTATGAATTCATTATAACTTCTAACACTTATCTAGGAGTTATGTAGGTAATTTATAACACTGTTTTCACTAACTTAGGATAAAGATTAATGTTAAGGTTTTTACTTAATTCTATAGTTAAAACTCTAAGTTAACATTTATAGAGTAGGTTTTCACTGAACTCATAATATAATAATCAGACACTTTTATGACAGATCAGCTAAAACAGAGAGTAACTTTGAGGGGCCTGGGAAACATTACTAAAAACTTCTTTTGAGTTCTCTTTAGAAACAAGCACTGTAAGATAAAATAAAAGTAACGAGGACATCTGGACAAGGGAGGCGATCACAGGACTCGGAAGAAGATAAGAGCCTAAGATGAGAATATTCCTGACACATAAAGAAATATACACTTAAAGAAGCTTTCTTGAAATATTTGTAATTTGGGACATTGGACTGAGAGTGTCATTGTTGACTTTATGAATAAGATGTTGTCTGGAGGCCTACGGGAATCTTGGTTTGTTTACTACTAAAGCCTATGGGAATCTTGGTTTGTAATCACTACTAAGACCACTAGCTGGTAACTTTTAAAAGATATGCATGTGAAAGAATTTTCTTTAAGTGTATATTTCTTTATGTGTCAGGAATATTCTCATCTTAGTCTCTTATGTTCTTCAGAGTCATGTGATTGCCCCCTTGTTACTTTTCTCTTATCTTGCAGTGCTTCTTTCTAAAGAGAACTCAAAAGAAGCTTTTAGTAATGTTTCCCAGGCCCCTCAAGGTTACTCTCTGTTTTAGCTGATCTGTCATAAAAGTGTCTGATTATTATATTCTGAGTTCAGTGAAAACCTATTCTATAAATGTTAACTTAGAGTTTTAACTATAGAATTAAGTAAAAACCTTAACATTAATCTTTATCCTAAGTTAGTGAAAACAGTGTTATAAATTACCTACATAACTCCTAGATAAGTGTTAGAAGTTATAATGAATTCATAATGAACTACTATAGACTTGTGCTTCTAAAAATCCTTATGTCTAAACACTAAACTGCATAATCCTAAATCAAATGAGTGGATATACTTATATCATTTATTACTTAAGCAATATCTACTAACTTATAACCAAGTGAAAGAAAGCATTCTTGATGTGCTTCAGAGTTTAACCCTTGCATATGTTAGAAAAGGCCAAGTGGCATAGTGGGAAAAATGGAAAAAATAAACCATGATATTTCCAGGTTAGCTGTGAGTACTTCACATAAACATGCCATTTTCTTCTTCCACTACTGCACAGAATTCTTCAGCGGTATCAAACAGCAAAGGTGAAAGACAGAAGGGCCTCAGCTTCCTGGGCTCGCCCTGCGGCCCTGAGGTCTTCAGCCCACCTGGACCCTGTCAATCAGGTGGGCCTCCAAGACTGGTTCCCAACACCCATTGATATTATAGATAACTAAGAGTTGATGTTTGATATATATTCATCATTGCTAATATGTATGCTCTGAATGGACAAGCCATCAAATGACTTTATGAGCCCAGGTATACATTATTAGCTTAGTATGTTCAAATTCTCTTACTTAAGGTGTTTAAGACCTCTGGAATGAACTTATCTGTTAAGTCAGTAAAGTGAGTGCTAATTAACGACTTATTTTATGTGGGGAAAAGAGCATTTATTATAATTATATGCACATAAATATTAAGTATTAATGTAGAAACTAGACATGTATTAAAATTCAAAAATAACATTTGTCTGCTGTATAGTGAATAGTAACTGAATGAATAGTTTCAATTTGAACATTCAAAATTTTGTTTTTCATTGTTTACTTCATGATAATAGCTGTTTCCTTTAGTAAATAACACAATTCTAAAATAGCACACTAACAATGTTACTAGTGTTGAGAAAAGAAATAGATTCAAATAATCCTTTTGATATATTCTATTATTTATATTTTATACTCTTTAATGACAGTAATCTTTTACATAGTTCTTTAGACATAAAAATTCATCCGTAAGTTGAGGCAAATATTGCTAAATTTAATAATGTTGAATGACAAGTAGATGGTAAAGATGGATGTCGTGATTTAAATTGTGATCCCTGCCAAATTCATATGTTAAAATTCTAACATGGATAATAAGACCACATTTGGAAATAGAATCACTGTGGGTCCCTAAATCAATATGACTGATGGCCTTATAAAAATATGAATAAGCCAGGCTCAGTGGCTCAGCCTGTAATCCCGCACTTTTGGGAGGCTGAGGTGAGTGGATTGCCCGAGCTCATGGGTTCGAGACCCACCTGGGCAGTGAGACCTCATTTCTACAATAAACCAAAAAATCAGCCGGGCATGGTAGCACATGTCTGTAAATCCAGCTACTTGGAAGGCTGAGGAGAAAGGATTGTTGGAGCCCAGCAGGCGAGGTCACCAGACTAATCTGGGTGACAGAGTGAGACTCCAACTCAAAACAAACAAACACAAAGAATAAAAGAGAGACATACAAAGAGAAGACAATGTGAAGATTCAGGGAGAATGCCCTATATATACCAGAAATGACAAAGTCATACAGCAAACCATCAGAAGCTAGGAGACAGAGATGGAAGAGATTTTGACTTGTGAACCTGCCAACCTCTGGCTATTGGATTTATAAATTCCAGATCTATGAAACAATGAATTTCTGATTTCTGGTGCTTTATTATAGCAGCCTAAGCAAATTTACACACTGGTTAAACACCAATGCTGTTTATATATGTAAATATTTAATATAAATATATATTAAATGGCTGATGAAGACATTAGCTGAACTCTAATACTTTAGTCAAATAAGCATGAATGCAAAGATGATTAGAGTATGGTTGGCTTGGGCAATATGCATTCAGTGATGTGAGGGGTGTATCAATCTTCTGTAAGTATAAATCAGGATGTTTGTCAGAAAAGTGTCAGAAGAAACAAAATAAAAATGCATCTATATATGCTCGTGATGCTGAAGACAGGCTTATACTAATACTTTTTGTGACCTCACCTGTCTAATTTCTCACCTACACCAGTTCTCAAATCCATTATCTTACTTAACCTCTTCTACTTTTGTTTCCTTTTCTTCAAACCACTCATTATCTTTTAATATATTATACAACTTAGGTATTTTTGTTTGTTATTTATTGTCTCTTTCCTCTAAATGTAAGCACAATATGTTGGGATTATGGTCGATTTGCTTATTGCTGATTGTGCCAGGATGGTAATAGAAGCTTATAATATTTATTTAATAAATTTAAAATGGAGTGAAGATTTCATATGAGGAAAAGGGGGACTTAGAAAATGATTAGATAAAGTTGAAAGTTAAATATATATTTTTTAAAATATAATTTTTAGACATTTCTAAAAATTATGAAACAGGAGTGCTTGTTTTCCTTTTTAAATTTCTGAATGTGTAGTTATTTCACAATTTTTACTATTTAACCTTATAACGTTGTTTCTAGAATATTCTTCAGCAGCATAAAAATAGATTATGTACCTCATTTAGATTGTTTTGCTTAGCATTAGGATAAATTTATGACCATAGAATTATCATAATTCTATATGCAATTAATTCTTCTATATCAGCCTTTGCCTATTTCTATGAAAGTCACCTACTTGTAAACATGTTCATCCACTTAAAAAACAGCTATTACATTTAAATTAGCCAAGAAAATACCATTAAATTGTAAACTAAAATACAATCAAAATCAATTCCATGGTATACATAGAAGTGTGTTTGTTTCATTAGCATGTGTAAAAACTAAAGTATATTGCAATCACTGTGGATACTCTTTCCTACTTTTTTCTTTTTTATCACTTAGAATTAAAATACACAGCTACATTTATTGAATAATTACAATATAAGTAATGAAAATAGACATTGGGTGAATATATTAAGACATCTAAGAAATGATTAGAGTCAGTCCAGGATATTTGTGGAAGTATTAGAAATCTTGAAACTGGTATTTATTATTTCTTGAAACTCATATATTTAATCTCATCTATTTGAAAACCTTTGCTTAATACAATTTTTGCTTATTTGGTTTTAAAAGTTAACATTTCATAACTTTTTATAACTTGGAAATTCCAAAAGAAAGTAAAAATTTTCGGAATCATTTCTTATTAATAATATTACTAGCTTATGAAGATATAAAATAATATCTGTTTGCTTTAACTTGATTATCACAACTTTGTAAGAAGTAGGCCCAGATAAGTCACATGACAATTCATTTTTAAACCTAGAAGGCAGAGGAGAATTTTGAAATGAGATTTTCAGATTCCATTTCTAGTCTTGATGTCCAGCTTCCCTGTGGTATATTAGAAGGCAGAATGAGGGCAGCTGTAGCTGGAGTTCTCATCACAGTATAAGCACTACTGTCAATGCAGGTCTTTCAAAGAAATCCCCAGGCTACATGGAGGAGATTTTAATTAAAAAACAGATAAAAAATGTATCCCATATTCTTGCAGTGTAGTACAATTAACTGCTTTTCAGATAAGCGTGCTGTGTCTTTTATTATTAATTAGCAAACCTGTTTTTAACATGGGTCTCTATTAAAAGAATGCAAAGGTGCTTATATACTACAGTAGAAGGACATTACTAAACAGATTCACAGAGATGTTTCTAGCTAGCAAGATCTAATTGCTGAGATGATCAGAGTCAGTCCAGGATATTAGTGCAAGTATTAGGAATGGTTATGTTAAAATCATTGTCTTGTTGAACCTGTTTAAAAAATTCCCCTATTCAAAATTAATCTATAATCCCTATCCCACTGCAGACCACCACAGCACTTTGTAGATATCTCTATAGGAACCTGTGGGCACTTAGCGGAGACAGCTTTCTTCCCCCCCCCCACTTCTACCTCATTGTATTTCAAAGAAGGCAGGATGTAATTTTCTGAACTATGCAAGTACCATAACTAGCCTTTCAGATGGTTCTGTGAAAGATGTTTTGTGCCTAAAAATGGGACGATTCAGCCAGGCTCTGGCTCAGCTTGTAATCCCGCACCTTTGGGAGGCTGAGATGAGTGGATTGCCTGAGCCTGAGGGTTAGACACCGGCGTGGGCAACTGGAAAAACCTCATCTCTAAAATAAATCAAAAAATCAGCAGGGCAGGGTAACACGCGCCGGTAATTTCGGCTACTTGGAAGGGTGAGGTGGAAGGATCACCGGAGCCCAGCAGCTCGAGGCTAGGTGGCCAGGAGTGGCCACTGCACTCCAGTCTGGGTGACAGAGTGAGACTCCAACTCAAAAAAAAAAAAAAAAAAAAAGGATGATTCCAGGCTACACTTAACTGAGAAGTCTCAGTGTATCTCCCCTCTTCTCATTCCTCTCTTTTTTTTCTCCCCTTGCTGTCCTGGTTTTCTTTCTCCTTAGACTCGTCTGTACTTCCATGAGACCTAATAAATAAGAATGACTGTGACTGGTGCTGTGTCTTTTTGTTCTAACAGACCAGGACAGCGATTGAAGACCAGCCTTATTCAAGGCACGATGCAAAGCTTCCTGGCTCCCTTGTGTTTGCATTTTCTCTCTGTGTGGTATGTTTCTCCCTTATATAGTTTTTTTCCCCCCTCACTATCACTGAGATGAAATTAAAGTTATTATATTTCAATTGCATGCTTTTTAAAAAGAAATTAACAGAAGGATCATTCTATCCTGCTCTGTTTTTTGGCCCTGATCTGACCACTGTCCTAACAGAGAAATGTTCCCTGTATGTTTCAGTATCAATCACCAGGAGTCTGTCTTGAGATTTTTGTTAAATATTTTAAGTAGAAAATATCTGTTTTCTTTTTTTTTCTTTTGAATTGTAGTCTCACTCTGCCACCCAGGCTGCAGGGCGGTGGCATGAAGTGAACGGCTCAGTTTACTTCACCATCTACTTTGTGGACCCAGGCAATACTTCTGTCTCAACCTCTGGAGTAGCTGGAACTACAGGTAAATGTCACCATGCTCAGATAATTTTTTGACTTTTTGTAGTGACGAAGTTTTGTTATGTTTCCTAGGCTTTTATCAAACTTAAAGGCTCAGGCTATCCTCCCACCTTGACCTCCTGAAATGCTGGGATTGCTCCTGCATGTGGCCTAATTATTTATTTTCCTGACCTTGTCATTTTTCTGTATGTGTGAGTGTATGCATATGTGTGTGAATATATATATATATATATGCATACATGTGTGTATATATGCATGTGTGTGTATATATATGCATACACACATATGTGTGTATATACATACATACACACACACACACACACACACACACAAGAATGGGCCCAAAAAAACCCAGAATTTATTTCTAAAAAATTGTGTATTCTTACATGTTTAAATTTCAGTCACCCTCAAAATATTCATTTGTTGGAATACACCTATCGAGATGCTTTCTCCACTGCTCAAAACAGTACATCAATATTTCAATTTTGATGCCTTTTAGTGCTTCTGCCATTTTTTTCTTTTAGCTCTTCCACATCTGCAAAATGTTTCTTTTGAGGACTTTTTTCATCTGAGAAAAAAACACACGAAATGTTGATCGGGGGAGATCAGGTGAACTTGGAGGGATCATGCCGTTTTGGGTCAAAAACTGCTGGATACTCAGCACGGAGTAGGCAGGTGTGTTGTCATGTTTGCAGAACCAGTTACCTGATTACCATGACTTGGGACATTTCTTCTGCAAAAACACCATTTGATACACAAATACTAATGAATTTGTAGAACACTTACATAGAGGGGGGAACCTCAGTAAGTTACCCTCTCTCCAAAGAATAATTTTGTGGTTTTTGTTTTTTGTTTTTGTTTTTTGTGAAGTGACCTCGTATATTCATATACATATATATTATAGTCTAGGATTCAGAAGTCGTGTTTCATTTTCTTTTGTTTTACATTCCAACGGTTCCACTTATGAGTTTCATTATGATTATTTATTCATATATTTGCCTTCTCTTACAGCTAACCTTCTGGAAGACATGAACCATATTTTGTCTACATTCTTCTCTCAGAAACATAGCTGATAGTTGATTCTTCCTGAATGAAAGTGCCAAAGTCTTACCAAACTGAATAGACAAATAAATGTATATGAGGGTAACCTGACTCGTCCAATATCAGCACTAACGTTGTTCTCCATAGGTACTGAGGAAATTGAGCTACTAGAAAGTTACTGTAATTGTGTACACATGTTATACTTTGGCGATTGCTGCTAAATAAAGATCAAGTCGGTGTTTGTTTTCTCCCAGAGAAAACAGAGAATTGAATCTCAAACCACAAGTTGTTGCCTTGGAGGTAGAAGAGGGTTTTAATTAGCAAAGAGGAGAAAAAGAGTAAGAAATATAATCTTTTACCCTATTTGTAAGCTAAGTCAGTTTACCATTTTAGATATATTCCACCTACCTTTCACAGAAGGAAAAGGGAAAAATTAATTCCCAGTGTCACTCCCCACTCCCCTGGCAATATCTGTAGTAAAGACGGTGGATTGAAGATCCTCATTGCCGAGGAAACAATATTAACCACATTTATTTCGACCTGGTGGGCTCCAGCGATCCTTCCGCCCCAGCCTTCCAAGTAGCTGGAATTACAGGCATGCGCCCGGCTCATTTTTTGATTTATTGTCGAGATGGGGTCTCACTGCCCAGGCAGGTATCGAACCTGCGGGCTCAGGCAATCCACTCACCTCAGCCTCCCAAAGGTGCAGAATTACAGACTGAGCCACCAAGCCCGGTTTATCTCAGTTCTTATGGTATAGGCACTTTGGGTGTTGATCAGGAATTAGTTGCCAGTGCTGATTTTCATAAGGGTGTCTCCTGCATTTTCTAAGATTCTTATAGTTTGAGGTTTTATGTTTAGGTCTTTGATCCATTTAGAGTTAATTTTTGTGTACGGTGATAAGTAGGGGTCCTGGTTCAATCTTTTGCATGTGATCAGTCAGTTTTCCCAGCACAATTTACTGAAAAGGATCTCTCTCCCAAGTGGCTGATGTTGGAGAGTTTGTCAAAGATGAGTTGGTTGATACATTGAGGCTTTGCTGTCAGAATCTCTATCTGGTTCCATTGGTCTAACTGCCTCTTCTTATACCATTATCAGTCTGTTTTGATTACTGTAGACTTACAGTAAAGTTTGAAGTGTGGAAGTGTGATACCTCCTGTTTTGTTTCTTTTGCTAAGGATTGTTTTGGCTATTCATGGTTGTTTATGTTTCCATTTGAATTTCTGTATTGTCATTTTCAGGTTGAGAAGAATGATGTTGGCAATTTAATGGGCATTTTGTTGAATGTACAGATTGCTTCTGGTAGGATGGACATCTTATTTATGTTGAGTCTTACTATCCATGAGCATGAGATATTTTTCCATTTGTTTGTGTCTTCTTGGATTTCCTTGAGCAGAGTTTTGTTCTCATTGCAAAGGTCTTTCACTTTTCTGGTCAGGAAGATGCTGAGGTATTTCATTTTTTTGTGACTATTGTGAATGGGATTGTGCTTTTTATTTGGTTTTCTGCCTCTTTGGTATTAGTGTATAAGAATACAGCTGTCTTCTGCACATTTATTCTGCACCCCAAGACTTTAACAAAGTCCTTTATTGGTGCAAGCAGATTTTTGACAGTTTTTTGGGGATTTTTTAGGTATAGGATCATATCATCAGCAAAGAGGGATAAGTTGACTTCCTCTTTTCCTATTTAGATACCCCTGATTTCCTTCTTTTGTCTAATTGCCCTACCTAGGACTTGCAATGCAATGTTGAAAAAGAGGGGGTGAGCTTGGACAACTTTGGTCTAGTTCCAGTCTTCAGGGGAAATGTTTCCAGTTTCTGTCCATTTAGCAATATGTGGGCTTATGGTAGATGACACTTAGTATTTTGAGGTATGTTTCTTCTATACCTAGGTGTTTGAGGGTTTTTCTCAAGATGAGATGCTGAATTTTATCAAAAACTTTTTCTGCACCTAATGATATAATCATGTGTTTTATGAAAAGGGCAGACAGACAGCCCACAGAATGGGAAAAAAAATTTGCCAATTGTGTATCTGACAAAGGCCTAACATCTAGGATATACAAGGAACTCAAACACGCTGAAAGGAAAAAACAAACAGCCCCATTAAAAAGTGGGCAAAAGACATGAATAGACATTTCTCAAAAGAAGATATATGGACAGCCAACAGACACATGAAAAAGTGCTCAGCTTCACTCATAAGTGAAACTCAAATCAAAACGACATTGAGATACCACCTAACCCCAGTTAGAATGACCATTATTAATAAAACAGCAACATGAGATGCTGGGGAGAATGAAGGAGAAAAAGGAATGCTTCTACACTGTTGGTGGGAATGCAGACTAGTACAACCTCTTTGGAAGATAGTGTGGTGATTTCTGGAAGATAGAACTTGACCTTACATATGATTCAGCAATCCCCTTATTGGAAATATACCCAGAGGTACTCAAATCATTCTACAAAAAAGCTAACTGCACAAGCATCAACCATGATACCCATTGAAGTTGGACTGGATAAAAAAATGTGGTACATATATACAATGGAATATAATGCAGTCATAAAGGAGGACAAACATATGGACTTTGTGGCAACTTGGAAGACTTTAGAGTCTATAATACTCAATGATCTATCACAGAAACAAAGAAGAGAGTACCATATGATTTCATTCATAAGTGGACTTTGAACAATTATCATAACACTATAAGAAAGGGATTGGAAGTAATGCGAAACTGCCAGGGAAGGGGGATGGGATTGGCAGTTGAGGGAAACTTCCAGGAGAGAGTGGGACACAACTCATCAACAATTCATAATGATTATTTGTATACCTAACCCTGAATTGTATCCCACATATTTAAAATAAAAATATTTTATAAAAATCTACCACTTGAATGGTCAACTCATAAGAATACATAGTTTTGTTTTGTTTTGTTTTTTTGAGCTAGAGTCTGCTTCCG
Source organism: Cephalopachus bancanus (assembly GCA_027257055.1). NCBI lineage: Eukaryota > Metazoa > Chordata > Mammalia > Primates > Tarsiidae > Cephalopachus > Cephalopachus bancanus. The sequence goes on along the minus strand of JAPVLO010001481.1, from coordinate 72,325 downwards.
GCCACCACAGCCTCGACCTGCTGGGCTCCAGCAATCCTTCCACCTCAGCCTTCTAAGTAGCTGGAACTACTGGTGCGTGCTACCACACCCAGCTAATTTTTTTTTTTTTTTTTTTATTGTAGAGATGAGGTCTTGCCAAGTTTCCCAGGCAGGTCTTGAACCCACGGGCTCAGGCAATCCACTCACCTTAGCCTCCCAAAAGTGTGGGATTACAGGCTGAGCCACCAAGCCCGGCTAAGAATACTTACTTTAAATAAAACACTGGACAAACCATTAAGGCATGTTGCATATGAAGTATGGTGTGGTAAATTTTCTATATATTTCTTCTTACTTTTATACAGCATATCAAGAAAGTGATTCACATACAATAATTAACTGACTAAAGGTTATATCCCAACATGTGAATTTGAAACAAATTGTCTTAATAAACAGAATATGAAATTCTAGTAGGTTGTTAATTTTCTCAAACTGTATATACCATTTATGGATTATTTTTTCAGCAAACATTATTAAATCATAATGGACACTGCATTTACTCTCCTTTTTTAAAAATATAAAATATGGCCCAGAAATAGATGCGATTTTGTTATTTTGCTATACAACATTGAACAACACATCCAAGCCATGTCTAGGAAAAATAAATTTAAGTGAGCAACGGAATATTATTGAAAATAAATTTAATTTAGTATGAATTTATCTATAGTTACCTATTGTGAGACTTTAGTGAACTTTTTAAAAATGTGTGATTAAGTTATTTCTCTGCTTTTTTTATTTTAATATTGGTGGCCATTTATAAATGTGTTTTGATGGGCAAATTTTTATTTGTCTCAAAAAATGTTTCTTTCTATTAAAAATCACCTTCTACTGAGAATAATAAAATGAGTGTAAAAGCTTGGCATGAATAGAAATAAGGACCCTGAATTAGCCAGAAAAAAGGTGATGTTTTTCCAAAACTGGGGTGAAGGAGTAGTGATTGCATGTTAGAGGAAAAAAGGCACTTAGCTCACAGGCACAATATTCACCCAGTGCAAGTCATAATTTGTATCTAAATATATTATTTTAATATTATAATAGTAAATGAAGGAATTAGCATTAGTCCTTTGAAGTATAAACTGTGAAACTCTTTTCATTTGTTTTAGCCTTCCAGCTCTAATAAATCATTAACCAATGGGGGGTAATTTCAACATTTTTGATTGTCTTTAAAATGATTATTCAGTCAGCCAGATGGAAATCTTGCAGTAATTGCACTGGGATGTCTCCCACCTGATGGGATGTTTTCCCTTTGACTGATTCTTTTAGAAAATGTTATTTCCTAGTTAACTCTTCTGACCGGAAAGATCTTGCATTGACTTATGTTACCAAACACTGATTTGTTTAGATATTGCTCCGTTGAACTTAATCGTGCAGAAATGACTTGCTTCAGTTTGAGAAGGTGAGTGGGTCTGTGATCATAAAAATGTAATCTTGAGCCGGGCTCGGTGGCTCAGCCTGTAATCCCGCGCCTTTGGGAGGCTGAGGTGAGTGGATTGCCTGAGCCCGCGGGTTCGAGACCCGCCTGGGCAGCGAGACCTCATCTCTACAATTAAAAAAAAAAAAAAATCAGCTGGGCATGGTAGCGCGCGCCTGTAATTCGGCTACTCGGAAGGCTGAGGCGGAGGATCACCGGAGCCCAGCAGGTCGAGGCTGCGGTGGCGGAGCGGCCACTGCACTCCAGTCTGGGCGACAGAGTGAGACTCCAACTAAAAAAAAAAAAAAATGTAATCTTAAACCCAGCAAACAGTTCCAAGTACCTTCCGCCAGCCCAATTTCTTTTCTTTTTGAGTTGGAGTCTCACTCTGTCGCCCAGAGTGGAGTGCAGTGGCCACTCCCGGCCACCGCAGCCTTGATCCGTTGGGCTCCGGTGATCCTTCCACCTCAGCCTTCCAAGTAGCCGGAATTACAGGCATGCGCTACCACGCCTGGCTGATTTTTTGATTTTATTGTAGAGATGAGGTCTCGCTGCCCAGGTGTCTCGAACCCGAACACGCGGGCTCAGGCAATCCACTCACCTCAGCCTCCTAAAGGAGCGGGATTACAGGCTGAGCCACCGAGCCCAGCTCCGCCAGCCGAAATTAACTATTACAAAAGGGGGGGGGGGGGGGTTTGGGACATAAGAAATTGTTCTATTCACCCCTAAAGCCTACTTTGTACTTTTATTTAAAGATGTCTTCTTCTATAGTGGAATTTATCAACAATTTTTTTGGCCACAGTTTTTTTTTTTTTTTAAATAACAGTTTTTTGGCTATTTGTGGTGGATATTTCATTAGCAACTGCTGTGTAAGATTAATATGGAGGTTAATTTTGAAATTATTTTCTGATATTCTTCCAACAGAGGTCTTCCATAAAATGCATAATAACTGAATCTATCATGCAATAATTACTGTTTTAACATTTAATAAAGAAAATCTGCATAATTGAGAAACACATCTACCCAAATACAGAAATTTCAAAATCGGTTCCTTAATTATCAATGCCTTTTATAAATATTTAATTATATGTTATTTTAAAGTTGTGGGTTACAAGTCAGGATTGCATACATAAGTAGTTTAGATGCAGATGAAGTTTTGGGCCTCCCTTTGGACCTCACAGCCTGGATTAGGATCAGTCACCCTTAATGATGCTACATGCCTTCCTCCTCTTCCCTGGCAGTGTCCCGTTATGCCAGTCTCTTTGTTGTAGTATTCTGATAGATATTAAGGTTCCATTTATGAGTGACAACGTGTGGTATTCAGTTACTTGCTTCAATGATAGATCTCAGTATGATAGACTCCAATAAAAACTTTGTATATCTTACTCACTGCCAACTTTCCTTTAAAAAATAAAAAACAGATGTATTAATTTCAGGAAGTGAAATGTTTTCTTTAAGAGGTTAATGTTTCAGCTGGGTACAGTGACTCACTCCTATAATCCCAGTGCCTTTGGGAGGCCTAGGGTGGGAGGTTTGATTGAAGTCAGGAATTCTAGACAACTTGGGCAACATAACATGATTCTGTGTTTCACACACACACACACACACACACACACACACACACACACACACAACCAGGTATGGTGGAGTGTTACTGAAGTCCTAGCTACTCAGAAGGCATTGAAAATGGAAGGATCACATGAGGTCAGGAGTTCAAAGCAGCAGTGAGCTATGATCGTACCACTGCACTCCATTTTTGATGACAGAATGAGATCCTGTCTCTAAAAACAAACAATACCCAAGTTAATGTTTCAGGTTTTTTGTGTGTATACAGTATCTGCTGAAGGTATGATAGGAGAATACTGTTTCAGTCCTGTATGTGTAATTCCAACACATATTTGAAAGATTTGGAAAGGGATTTTCTCCTGTACAGAATGGGGAAAATTTGGAACTCAGGTTGCTTTCCTCAGGCTTAATAAAACAAGTTATGAGTGGTTTCTCTATAAATATTTCTCTACAATTATTTTACCCAGAACTCTCAGGCATAAAAGTATCATGTATAATTTGTAAACATATAAATATGCTATATGAAGCTTGAATTTGGAAACTCTAGTCTATTATTTTGTAGGCTTCACCACTAACCTAATTGTAATAATATTGCAGACATTTTTTGTAACATGTCTTCTGTCCTAAAAAATGGAATGTCTCAATAAAAATACACATGAGTGTCCCTGATATAATTTCCCTAAACCTAATTACTATACTACAAGAACATATGATTTACTAAGGAAACTGCACTTAGTTACAAACTCTTGTAAAATGTCCTGCATTTAAACATGCATAACTTTTCTCAAAAAATGTTTTTATCAGCAGTTATGTGTGCTCATATTGTTTCCACCCACACAGCTATTCTGGAAGATTTAGATATCTCTGAGCAAGCTAAAATTGCAGGAATTTTTTTGCAGTTGTTTTTTATAAAGTAAACAGTATTTCTATAGATGACTCAAATCAATAATTTGGAAATCCCTAAAAATTATACCTCTGTCACACAGATTATACGTTCATTACCCTTAACTTATTTTAACAACTTATTAAGATATCATCAATCTTTGTAAACTTTGATTTGTTATACGTTTTTAAGTGCATATGCATTTCTTAAATGTTAAGGGTGTTTGAATTTGGTTAGGTAAATGAATTATAATGCGAAAGGTACAATTATATATTTATATACAAATAAATTCATTTTTATTGCATATCTGCAAAGCTAAATAAAGTACAGAGAAAATGAGCAATGAGAATACCTTTAATGAGAATGTGGTATTTTTCTCTAATTTTGGTTTTTTAAGTTCTCTCTGAAAAGTGCTCACTCTATAAATTATATTCTGCCCTGATTCAGTTTCAGGAAAGGTGGTGATGGGTGCTTACAAGGTATGTCTTTATCCCAGCAGACAGCCTAATGCCCTTGTGGCTTTTGTCTGACCAGTCCCCTGTTTTCTTTTTTTCTCTTTTAAACCAAGACAAGCCCTTTCTAGGTGAGCCTTGACAGGGGAGATAGTTAGATTTGGGTGTGTCAGGCAGTGAGACACAGAGGAGGCAGCACAAAAAGCACATGAAGTAAAAAACAAAAATGAAAAACAGCTTATTACTCACAGATCCATGAGACAATTGGGAAATCCAAAGACAGTTGGGTTCTTGATGAGAAAAAGAGAGATAAAGAGAAAAGGGAGAAGGAGGAAGGGAGGGAGAGAAAAGGGAAGAGAAAGTAGGTGAGCACGGAGCTTGTGGGATCTTTATTAAAGTTTCTGCATTGTCCCTTAGGCTTTCACTTAGGGGTTGTGAATTGTCTAGTTTTAGGAAAACAAGCCCAAACAGTATAATTTATTCATGTGATTGTAATGCTGACCAGTAGGTTTGATCATGGTTAGTCATGGAGTGTGCCATTCTGCAGTCAGTGGAATGAAGAACAAGCAGGTTATACTGAAATTGGAAGTTTTAACTAGACCAAGACTGACCAAGTACAACTGGGGTAAGAACACCTATGTCAATCTAAAAATGGATGCTGAGGGTGCACCTATATTAAACATTTTATGACAGAGACATCTTTATAAAGCACATGGTCAGAAAGGATTGGGAAGAATGAGACAGGTGACTGGCAGCATTTTGGTGGAAGCGTAAGGAGACCTATGGGCTCAGTGTAGATGTGAATAGATAGAAGCTGTGAAAACTGGACACCTCACTGGTGAAGATCAATGTGAAGCTGGGCATGAGATGATGAAAAGACTTGTGAGGACTGAGAATGGCCCAGTTGCAATGGGTCATATCGCAAGATGCCCTCCCAAATGCTGCAATTGCACAGGCCTCATATTTAACTTCAGGTACGGTCATTGATTATTCATTCATGTAAATGATACTTAATTCCTTCAAAGCCCCCATTCCAGGAAAAAGAAATTGCACATAAATGCGTCTCACATGTTTTCTTATTCTATCTTCATTTCCAAAGATTCATGATACAAAACCACAATGGAAATAAGGAAAATATTGTTTGTCTATAAACTACTAGGAAAACTAGCCTGATTCTTTTCACTTCTTATTCATTTCCGTGGCTTGATGTAACAAATTAAAACTGAAATTTAACGAAGGCTCACATTCTAATTATACCTCCTGAACTTACTCTCAGGAATAACAATTTCACCAAGTTTCAGTGTTTTAATAATAATACAAGAGAGTAATATTTTACAATGTAATGTGAAAACTGAATATTATGATCTTGCAAAGCACTTGACACACATTTCTAAAATTATTTGTATTTTCAATTTTTTTCTTAAGACTTTGAACATTTTCAGCACTGAGACCCAGCTGGCCTATGCCAACATAGTTGTATGCACAAGGTAAAAAGTATTCATGCCTGTAATACTTTACTGTTATTAAATATTTTGAATGCAACTGTTTTATATTTACTTGACTGATTCATAAAAGATAAAAAGTTGTTCATGGAAGGGAATAAGGGTGAAGTGCACAAGGCACAGAAAGTAAAATATTGAGAATAAAATTGTTAGTATAGTCTTAGAAATCTGAATATTGTGTATTGTTTCCTGTATTTCTTTTCTGGCAATAACAGGGTAATATTAAAACTTGTTTAGTTTTCTTGTCTACATAAGCTCAAATACTCATCTATGCAAAAAAAAAAAAAAAAGGTGGTTTATGTTGATGGCTGGTTTATGAACAAGATTGTCTCTAAAGTCTTTTCCAAGACTAAAATTTATGAACAATTTTCTCAACATTTGCTGTTTTACAGGCATAGTAAGCTGGGGTAATGAAACAATATTTTAGCTATTTAATACAGAGAAACATGAACGAGACCTTACCAAAGATTGTAAGATCTAGTTAAGAATTTCTATGTACTCACTTAAAAATGAAACCTCATTTATTAAGTTATAGATCTCATAAATGAGCCAGTGTCATAAAATAATGCACATATCCAACTTTCATTATAGGCATGTAAATTATGCTTATTTTGGAGTGTAGTTTTGTCTAAGTGCCCTTGTACATACCCTCCTTACCCATCAATATACAACACACACACACACACACACACACACACACACACACACACACACACACACACACTCCATTCAAGTAAATAAGGCAAAAAGTATTCATGGTAAAAACTAAGACAGAATTAGTTTTTTGGTCTTTGTAAGTAATGTTCCCTGCTTCCAGAAAAACACATTTTTTTCTAATAACCGCTATTTGTTTATTGATGATTTTTAAAAGTTATTTGCATTTTTATTTTACTACTCAAGAAAATATGTATAATTTGATGACATACAAAATTCTTAATGTTTAGATAAGACACATGTTTCAATTATTTATTTATTTTTAATTGGAATCTCACCTTGTCACCCAGGCTGGTGTTGTGGAATACTCAAGGTCACACCAGCGTTAACCTGCTGGGCTCAGGTGATCCTTCCACCTCAACCTTCCAAGTAGCCAGAACTACAGGTGTGTACTACCTCACCCAGCTAATTATTTCTCTTTTTTTGATTTGTTGTAGAGTTGGGGTCTTGTCAAGGTGGCCAGACATGATTTTTTATGAGACAAAAGTAATTTTCTACAAGAAGAGTTTACTTCCTGTTTTTTCATTTCTCTAAATGCTACTTAAGTCGATTTTCTTCAAAAATTAAAGGAAATCACAAATCATTTTTAAGATATAAAAGTATTTATCTATTATCCATAATGGTTTTAAACAGTGAGTGAGACAACAAAAAATTAAAACTATGATGATCTCTTCAATATTTTTTTTAAAAAGGCCTTTATTGTTTTAAAAGTTAGTATGAAAAGCCTCAGAATATAAAGCATATATATCTTGTGTCTATGAAATCTTTATTCCATAGAGGAAAAAATGGTAAATAGTCATGATTTCTAGTGAATTGTGTTTTATTGCTTTTACGAGTTAATCAATATTCAAAATGTTTCACAATATATTCTGCAGACTCTTACTTAAATACATGCAAAATAAGAAAATGAGACTGCACAGTGCAAAGTAAAAGATAATAAATACATCCTGTAGCCTACCATGATAAAGGTCAGTTTGCAGTTTCTCCTTTAATTTCTGTGAAAAATCTAATTAGACACAATTGATTTCTTGGTCCTTAAGGAGGAAATGTTTACTTGGGGAATAGTGATTTTTCATAAGAAAATAATATCTTGAGCTATCCAATATAGTAGCCATGAGCCAAATATGGCTATTTAAATTTAAATGAAGTAGAATTAAATCAAATTAGAATTCCAGTTACTCAGGAGTACTAGCTATATTACAAGTGCTCAGTAGCCACATTTACCTAGGCCACCATATGGGACACGGAAGATATACAGAATATTGCCATCACCACAGGAAGTTCCATAGGGAAGTGTTAGTATAAACCTTCTGTTTCAGTCCATCCACCCCAACAGTTTTTAGAAGCAGTGCTGGAATTCCTCATATGTACATGCATAGCGTCTAAGAGCCTTTAACATATTAAGCACAGTTATTTTTACTTTCAAATGACCTTTTCCTTTTGATAAGCTTTTAGTGTGAGGGGATGAATTGATCTAGTCAACAGTTGAGCTTGTTTTCAGTTTTATTATTGTTATGACACATCACATGCTTCTAATTCCAATGTTAGGTTGTGTTTTCTATGATGACAGGGTTGCCTGACCCATTTTCTCAATGTTTCTCTTCCATGTCAGATTTGTTCCCTTATAATTCTACACCTCTGAGTTGTTTTTTCTCCATGCTTCTACTTCCTTAATAGTAGACTACAATTATTGTTGTTGTTACTTACAGGTGGGTGTAGATTTTATTTATTCTTTATGCTTCAGGATCAATATCCTCACAGCCCATCCATCCCATGCTCAGCTTTGAGCAATTCATTAAATATTTTAGCTTAATTATTATTACAAGTTTTATGGCACCTGCCTCAGGTAACAAAAGCTTACCGGAGGAGACCCCCAAAAAACATAATTTATTTTTACAACAGTGTGCATTTATTCTTATATGTTTAAACCTCAGTCACCTTCAAAGTTCTCTCCATATGATGCAATACACCTATTGAGATGCTTTTTCCACTGCTCAAAACTATTTTAAACTCATCAATTTTTATACCTTTTAGTGTTTTTGCTGTTTATTGTTTCACGTCTTCCACACTGGCAAAACTTTTCCCTTTCAGGACTTTTTTTCATCCAGGGTAACAACAAAGTCACCCGGGGCAAAATGGGGTGAACTGAATGATGGACCATGGGGGTCATGCCATTTTTGCTCAAAAATGCTGAACACTCAGCATGGTGTGAGCAGGTGCACTTGTAAATCACCCATCATGAAATGAGCAAATGCAATGAAAGAATCTCAAAAAATAAAATCACTAAAGCCAAGCACAGCCTCTCATAATGCTAGCAGGTACACTGATGTTGTTGGGTTCCTAGATCACTTGCCTAGTGGGGGAAGTCTATACTACAAGGGGCCCATCCTCCAAAAAATTATGGTTTCAGAGAGAATAGCAAAAAGAAAGAAAAACCCTAGAGTAAAATGTCCTTAGATTCAATGATAGTTCTGTGAACTCAGATGTGTGATGGGGCCAAGAAAAACTACAGATAAAAATTACTTAGGAGTACAATGTACATTATTCAGGTGATGGATACAACATAAGCCGAAATTTCACCTTTACATAATATGTTCACATAAAAAATTGCACTTGTGTCCCTTAAATTAATACAAATAAAAGAAACTATGGTTACATAGTTTTTGTCACAATGATTGAAGTTATGTTTTTTCCGGATTTTTGCATCTTAATTGGAAATTGGGAGAAAGGTGTATATTATCATTTGAAATAATATAAAATTTTATTGTTAGCTCCTTCTAGAATACTAGAGTAAAATGTCCCGCTGGTCTTGTTTTTCTTTCTTTTTGCTATTCCCTCTGAAATGTTTTTATCTTTATGGCTTTTCAAGCTAGGCATGTGTGTGGAGTAGGTTCACTATGCACTACTTACCAACTTGTCTGAGTCTGATGAGACACAACATTCATATCCAACAAGATACATGAAGCAGGTTTATTACTAACAGACAGACAGCAAGGAGCAGTAGCCTAATATTCACTGTGAGCCAGTGCTCAAAAACTCAGAAACTCCTGGAGTGGATGAAGTCTCTACTATACATGGTCCATTTGTACCACACATTAGGGTCCCTGGAGACAGCCTAATCTGAATTATGTACCTCTGGGTGACATGATTCGCTGAGCTAAAGCCCTGAAGCACATGGTATGCTAGGGCAGGACTGGAACAAAGCCCTGGCCATTCCAGGTAGCTCCCATGTTATCTCAGGATGTTGTATTCCTAGCATATTCTACAGCTATTCTTGAGAACTACAAACAACAAAAAGGAGAGAATTGGATCAATGCAAGGCCACCCAAAGAACTGTCCTACAATGAGGTATGATGTTTATTATTAAAGTATGATATATGTACTAATTATGGAAAATAAAAGTTTTTTTTTTCTTTTGCTTTTTTGGCTCAACTTGTAATTGTCTTATTTTTCTTTTCATGGTCCCACACAGGAGCACATAGTCAAATATACGTGCACACATACAACTCATCATTCCTGTTGTTTAATTTTTCAGAGACTGGATGAAAACATATAATAAGAGCACCTTGTTACATGCATGTTTTGCAGTTCAGTATTCAGTGAAAAAATAACCCTAGTTTTGGATATTTGCTTGGAGCATTATGTATTAATTTGCATTAGTATAAATTTTTATTTCTGCAGAGCTGGAATGACTTTCTCAAGTTTGTTTTTGCTTGATTGGTTTCATTGTCATTGTTGTTGTTAAAGAGATCACTGTCATATTTTTCCACTGTAAATATAGTAATATGGTAATATAATACAGTTATGATAATCCAGAAATTATAGACTCTATGTAGAGTCCCCTTTGTAACTCCTCAAGCAGGACTAGAGAAATTCTTCTGAATCTTACTCTATCCACCGCAGAATGATCATTTATGGGTTTTGGGTTGTGTTGAGTTCAGGTTAGAGGATGTCAAAGGTGGAAAAATGGTATATATGCAACTGGTTTGGTGTAATTCAAATTTTGATTTTCTTCTCTGGTTTGTTTGTTCATATTTTCTTTTCAGAGTTTTCAAATAGCTGTCCTCTGAGTTCTGGCCAAGTTTGATAGTTGAGTTCCTTGGAATCTAAAGAAAGATATGCATCTAATCCATCCTATCTGGTTCTGGAATCCTGGTTCATATTTTTAAGATTGTTAGAATTGTATATTACTTTATAACTCTAATTAAGCACTTCATGGAGGGCTTAGAAGTTATAGCAATGAAAAAATAATCATATATTACAATATTATGTTTGGTAAGTATTATTTATCTAACCAAATAAGGTCACTGGATCCACAGAGATGAAATCCTATGCCTTTAAGCTTTTATCCAGCCGAAGAAGACTCTCTTAATTCCTGAATCTTATAATTTATTGTATGTCTCAGAAGGAAGGAGTTAAAAACAACTGACCTGAAATCCCTTTATTCACCCTTCCAAAGGAATGTATCTAGGGAAGTAAAATAAGAAGATATCGAATCTTCCTATCAACTTTACTTACAAGGAAATAGATTAGTGATACATGCTAAGAAAAGACTTAACCTGTCTCTAAAATGTTGTTAGTATGATGTTACTGTCTAAAGTGTGATACCTAGTAAATAATACCCATGATCTGTGAGGCATAGATTCTTGAAGAAAATCCCTTGAGAAATGTAGTTTTAGATAGTATAAAATATTCTTGTTATCCTAGACTCCCCTCTGCCTCATCAGAATATGTTGATGGTTTTATTCTTAAATGTATTTAGTAAAGTTTTGTATTGGTTAAAATTTCCCATTCATGTGAGTCTGAATTAACAAGCAGATCCTATGTGGTTACACAAATTCCAATTTTTCTTTTAATGTTTTCTGGTTATTTATACTGATTATTCTTTGTTATATACCTTCCTATTTTATCTTATTTTTTTTGCATTAAGTTCATTTTTTCTTTTGCTGAGGGTAGTTCCTTGAGTGATTATTTTCTCCCTCCTGAAAAATATGTCATATAAGGACTTAAACATTCTTCTTGGTTGATGTGTTCCTGAAACTCATTAGGGACAAAAGACATATAAAACTTTAAAAGAGTGTCTCCTGTTTTCATAAATGAAGGGTGATGCAGAAAGCACAGGAGTTACTGTACACTAAAAAGTAAACTTATTTGGTTCCAAATTAGGCATGCCCACTTAGGTATAATACACATGATATGATATTGGTTATGTAGTTATTTTTATAAATTTTAGTGAAATATCTTAGCATTATGTTTATATCTATAAACTGTCATGCAGTTTCTCTTATGTTTATGCCACTGTATATTTATAATAAAAATGTAGCAATGTTTAATCTTCTCACAAGACTATATTAGAAAATGTTTTTAAATGTCTCACAATTTAGAAGCTTTCATGATTAGAGAAAAATTGAAATGAAAGACATAACATAAAAACAAAATTCTTTAAGATTTTGACTAAAAGTGTCAATTAGTTTTTTACTTACCTCACTATCAAGTGAATATATATATAGAAAGGGAGAGTAGAGATGAGGTCTTGCCAAGTTGCCCAGGTGGGTCTCATACCCGAGTCAAGTGAGTATATTTTTTTGACAGATTCTCTAGTGGCAAAATGTGCATTTCAAAAGTTCTTTAGGTAAGCAAATATGTTAGTATCTCACTGTTCTGTCCAACCACAATTCAAACGGGGAAGGATGTAAACTAATATCAACAGCAACAAAATATATAAAGACTTTTAAAACTTGATCCAAAAATTTAAAGACAAACAAGTTTGCACATCTATATTTTACAATATTGTCTGTGTTTTGCCATAACAACCTCACAAAAAGGCTTACACACTCAAAGGAGCACAAATCAGTTGGAATTTAATATTAACACTCTGGTTAAATACATATTGTTACAAATATACGTGACATGCACAAATTAAGGAAGCATCATTCATGGTAATTTCAACTTATGGCCATTCTCAGATAGTTACATTTCTCTATAAAATAAAGAAAAACATTAAACAAAAACAAAGCCTTTGACCAATATGCAAAGTTTCATTTGAATTAAAACATGTATCCCTGATTTTCTTTTTTTTTTTTGACTTGGAGTCTCACTCTGTCACCCAGACTGGAGTGCAGTGGCCACTCGCGGCCACTGCAGCCTCGACCTGCTGGGCTCTGGCGATCCTTCCTCCTCAGCCTTCCAAGTAGCTGGAACTACAAGTGTGCACTACCACACCCAGCTAATTTTATGATTTATTGTAAAGATGAGGTCTCACCAAGTTGCCCAGGAGGGTATCGAACTTGCTGGCTCAGGCAATTCACTCACCTCAGCCTCCCAAGGCGTGGGATTACAGGCTGAGCCACCGGGCCTGGCTCCTGATTTTTAATTATCTCATACCATAGGCCTTCTGTATTTGTTAGGGGTTAGGCATCTGTGGATTTAACCGACCGTGGATTACTATTATGGTGAAAAATTGCATCTGTACTGAGCATGTACACACTGTCTTGTCATTATTTTCTAGACACACTAGAACATCTATTTATATAGCATTTACATTGTATTAGGCATTATAAGTAATCTAAAGGGATTTGAAGTATATGGGAGGATGTGCATAGCTAATATGCAACTACTACAACATTTCATATCAGAGACTTGAGTATCTATGGATTTTGGTATCTGAGGGAGTTTCTGGAGCTAATTTCCCTTGAATACTAAGGGTTGATTATACTGTGTATTTCCTATTTCATCACTTAAAATATTTTTTTTAAATAACATAAACTCACGATTTTGGTATTTAATACAATTTTTGATTTTCACTGCTTCATCAAGTTCATTTTTAAATAAATTTGGAATTTTTAAAAATTTCAAGTGCATGGCAGTGAAGAATTTAATGACTCCCAGAACACTTTTGTGCCACTACGTTGACTCATACTAAAACAATAACATTTTTACTCACTTTTTGCTTTTATGACATCAGTGTAAATATCAACTTGTTGAAAAAGGCAATAATGTCCTGTTATTACTATTAAAATATTTGTTACCTCACAGACCCCTTAAAATAGTTTCAATATCCCCTGGGTTCTGTGGGCCATACTTGGAGAATCACAGCTCTGAATGAATACCCAAATCACTATGCCCATTAAGTTCTGAATGGTAGGAGAGGGAAGGTGAAGTTGTAGGAAGAAAAATAATCAATGAGTCTGTTTTCTCATCAGTTCTGAAAGAGAGTAATAAGGAAGGTGGAAGTCATGCTGTTGTTCACAGAACAGATTGGGCACCCTCTAGTTACTGAGTTATGAATGTAATTGTAGGAATCACAGACAAGAAACACAGTCACATTTTTCCCTCACCTGATATATTAACTTTAATAAAGTCCAGAAGTATGTGGTTTACTTTGGACAAATCCCAAAGATATAAACAAGATATTAGTTTGTTGCTTGAATCTGGGTTGGGTTTCTGATTCATTTTTAATTACCTGAGATTCATCTGAATCAACCATAACCATTTAATTTCCAGGAATTTAATAGATTTAAAATAACCATTTGGGGAGCTTCATCTTCCCTACATGTTTTCATATCCACATTCAGCCATCATGTGCAGACAGACAGGAAGATCCAACAAACTGGATTCTCCCATGTGGTCTCATCCCATATTGACCATTATAAATTTACTCATTTTTCTCTCATTTTTCTTCCATTTTGATAGAAGCTGAAAACTAATGTCCTTAATTTACTATTTTCTTTGATGCTAAGAGTGACAATGTGACTGTTTTTTCTTTATGTTGTAAAGTGAATATGATTCTAAGAGGTGCAGAAATTATCCGATGATTATGAAAACATGTTTCATGCAACAAATGACAGATTAAGTGGCTAATGGGAACCTGATGATTTGATAGCATCAGTGGACCACAGGGTCAGCTTTATTAAAGTGGGCAACTAAGGGACTTCCTATAGTACAAGATAAAAGCATTATATGACATTAAACTCTTACTCTTTCATCACTTTTCATATGAAATTGAGTATGAATTATGTAATGCATGGTTCTAGCAAGAACCCAATTGCAAGCTCTGAGGGGTGTTTGTAGAGATAGTATAGTCATGAGCTGCATAGTGATTTCATCAAATAAAATAGTAAATTAAGGACATTAGTTTTCAGCTTCTATCAAAAAGGAAGAAAAATGAGAGAAACATTAGTGAATTTATAATGACCAATATGGGATGAGACCACATAAGAGAATCCATAGTGACATTTTGGCCAATGATGAACTGTATCTATGAAAGTGACCCAGTAAACTTATAACACCATATTTTCACTGTACCTTTTCTGTATGTCTATATATGTTTAGATACATAACTATTTCCCATATTGTAATTGCCTACAGTATTCAGCACTTGATCTCTCAATGCCTGGAACTCTACCAGAATGCCATCCCATATCACAAGTGATGCTTTGAGTAATTGTGAAGTTATCACTCAAGGTATTGGAAAATTGTCTCATTTCATTTTTGTAAGATATAAGTAACTCAATTTCTAAATTCTATTTTGAAAATGTATGCTTAGGGTTACTGATACAGTTAATATTCTCTCAGTCTGGTCCTGCTCTAAAATAGATGATACACCAAAAAATGATGATTCCAGATAATTTGATAAAATAATTTTAATAATATTTATTAAAATTATTTAGCTAAGCCGGGCTCGGTGGCTCAGCCTGCAATCCCGCGCCTTTGGGAGGCTGAGGTGAGTGGATTGCCTGAGCCCGCGGGTTTGAGACCCGCCTGGGCAGCGAGACCTCATCTCTACAATAAATCAAAAAATCAGCCGGGCATGGTAGCACATGCCTGTAATTCCAGCTACTTGGAAGGCTGAGGCGGAAGGATCGCCGGAGCCCAGCAGGTCGAGGCGCGGTGGCCGGAAGCGGCCACTGCACTCCAGTTTGGGCGACCAAGTGAGACTCCAACTCAAAAAAAAAAAAAAAAATTATTTAGCTGAACTAGCAACAATAGGACACTGTGACCAATACTTTGGCCTGTGAGGACAAAGACAAAAAATGGTGACAAGATTTGAGAAGTCATTGTAAACATCATAGTAAATGCCTGGTAGAAAATAGGGCCTCAGTAAATGTTCCAAACTGAGGCCCAAGAAAAGCACATGAAAACAAAGCTTCTTCTACTACTTACTCTGATCTCCTGCTAGTAACTTTTTAAAGTGTTACTTAACTAGAAACCAGTAGGCAAAATTGCTATGTTGAAGCAAGCCACATACATCAGTCTGCTGAGTCTCAGATCAGAGTGAAAGAAGACAATAAGGTGGTATGAATTATCAAATACCCTGCCTAATTGAGACAAAAATGTCTTTTACCCTCTACTGCTCAAAACACCCATTTTGCAGTTGTGAGTATACCAGGGCACATGGGTCTAGCCCTCAATGTGTACTGCGGTAGGGTTTAGGTTCTTCTCACATGACAGCTTTCATTTTGAGAATTTTCTCATCTGAGCTTGCATCTTCTTTACCTCTGAATCGAACCTCTATTTTTAAGACCTGACAAACAGTAAGTTCTGTTTCTTCAGACCTTCTTTGTATTCTCCCCATATGATCACCCTGTCTAGACAAGGAGCCAGAGACAGACAGGTTAGCTCAGCTCTGGGCACCTTGTGTGTTCTACTACTCCTAGTTCAAGAACCAAATTTCTTATACCTCCTGTTCATTTTCCAAGCTCTGGATACTGAGTAAGTTTCATTTTAAATAATTTTTACTCTATTTAACAGATATATTTAATACTCTCATTGACCCATATTCTTAAACTTCACTTGCATATTTTCTTTCTTTCTTTTTTTTTTTTTTTTGAGTTGGAGTCTCACTCTATCGCCCAGACTGGAGTGCAGTAGCCGCTCCCGGCCACTGCAGTCTCGACCTGCTGGGCTCTGGCGACCCTTCCGCCTCAGCCTTCCTAGCAGCTGGAACTACAGGTGTAAAATACCATGCCCAGCTAATTTTTTTTTTTTTGATTTATTGTATAGATGAGGTCTCCCCAAGTTGCCCACATGGTACTCGAACCCATAGGCTCAGGCAATCCACACACCTCAGCCTCCCAAAGGTGCGGGATTACAGCTGAGCCACCGAGCCTAGCTGCATATTTTCTTTATTGATAGGCTGTATCTAAGTTGTGCTCTAATCATTGCAGAACATACATGCTAGGATCACAAATTAAACAAGAAAATGGCCAGCAATAGACAAATGTATGCACCTCCCACACATTCCAAACACTTGAACCCTGGGAAGTCTCCAAGCATGTAGCCAGATTTCTCCATTATTTCACTTTTTGAAGATATTCTTTAACCAAACAAAATTATTTCTGCAGTAAAATAAAGAGAGGTAGTTAAGATTTTAGATGCATATTGGCATTACCATTTTTAATTTAGTTAATTAGGATACTACAGGTCATCAGGGAATTAAAATAATAGGCATGAATTTCTCACATAAACTGGTATTTAAATGAAAGGATGATATGCATTAGAAAGTTTAAATATGAAGAAAATATATTATATATATCCTTAATTATATGTATACATATATAAACATTGTTTTAAAGGTTAGAAAATTATTAGTTTTTAACTTTTAAATTTTAGGTATACAAATGTTCATTATTCACGTACCAGTTTTCACTAGGTGTGACCCCCATTCCCCAGACAGATTCCCACTACTGCCAATACTGCCTCCCCACCCCTCCCACCCCTGCAGATTCCCTCTACTGCCAATCCTTTTCTTATAGTATTACCATAGTTGTTCAAGGTCTGCTTATGAATGAGAATATGTGATACACAGTTCTTTGTTTCTGTGAAAGATTATTCAGTATTATAGAGTTTAAATCCATCCAGGCTGCTGTGAAGTTCATGATTTTGTTCTTCTTCATGACTGCATAATATTTCATCATGTATTTGTACTACATTTTATAAATATAGTCCTCTTTTTTTATTAATCAATATTTTTATTATGGTTTTGTGGGGTACAGTTAAGGGTTAGGTGTACAATTACATTTCATTCAGGCACCCTGTTGATAAGAGGTGTTTTCCGATCTCCAGACAAATATTTGCTACTGTTAATCCCATCCCCCTCTCCCCCAAAGTTTCCCAGTAACGTCAGTCATTTTATAATAGTATTATAATGGATGTTCAAGGTCCATTATATGAGTGAGAACATGTGATACTCGAATCTTTGTTTCTGTGAGAGGTCACTCAGACTCTAGTTCCATCCAGGTTGCTGCGAAATTCATGATTTTGTTCTTTTTTATGGCTGCGTAGTATTCCATCATGTATATGTACCACATTTTTTTAATCCAGTTTTCTTTTGATGGGCAGCATGGTTGTTTCCAGGTTCTTGCTATTGTGAACAGTGCTGCGATAAACATATGTGTGCAGGTATCTTTTTTATAGAGTGATTTGAGTTCTTCATGGTATATTCCCAGTAGGGGGAGTGCGGGGTCATATGGAAGGTCAATTTTTAGAGCTTTTAGGAATCGCCACACTGCTTTCCACAGAGGTTGCACTAGTTTACACTCCCACCAACAGTGTAGAAGTGTTCCCTTTTCACCACACCCTCTCCAGCAGGTGTTATTTTTTGAGTTGTTGATAATTGCCATTCTGACTGGAGTTAGGTGGTATCTCAGTGTGGTTTTTATTTGCATCTCCCTGATGATTAGTGAGGTTGAGCATTTCTTCATGTGTTTGTTGGCTGCTTGAATGTCTTCTTTTGTGAAGTGTTGTTCATATCTTTTGCCCATTTTATAATGGGGTTGTTTGTTTTCTTCTTTTCAGTACGTTTCAGTTCCTTGTAGATCCAGGATGTTAAGCCTTTGTCAGACCTAGAGTTGACAAATACTTTTTCCCAGTCTGTAGGCTGTCTCCATGCACTCTTGATGATTTCTTTGGCTTTGCAGAAGGTTGTCAGTTTAATAATGTCCCGCTTGTCTATCTTCTCTCTTATGACCTGTGGATTTCGGGTTTTGTACAGAAATTGAATGCCAGTTCCAATTTCCATGAGGGTATTTCCCTCCTTTTCTAAGGTTCTTATGGTTTGAGGTTTTATATTTATGTCTCTGATCCATTTGGAGTTAACCTTTGTGCATGGGGATAGATAGGGGTCCTGTTTCAATCTTCAGCATGTGGTCAGCCAGTTTTCCCAGCACCATTTACTGAATAGGTTCTCCTCTCCCCAGTGGTAGGTGGTGGGGGCTTTGTCGAAGATGAGTTGGTTGAGAAATTGAGGTTTTGCTTCTGGAATCTCAATTCTGTTCCATTGATCTATATACCTGTTCCTGTACCAATACCAAGCTGTTTTGATGATTGTAGCTTTATATATAGTAAAGTTTGAAGTCTGGTATTGTGATACCACCTGCTCTGGGTTTTTTTGCTGAGGATTGTTCTGGCTATTCTTAGACGTTTGTGTTTCCATATGAATTCCTGTGTTGTTTTTTCTAGGTCTGAGAAGAATGTTTTTGGTGATTTAATGGGTATTGCATTAAATTTGTAGATTGCCTTGGGTAAGATGGACATCTTCACAATGTTGATTCTTCCGATCCATGAGCATAAGATATTTTTCCACTTGTTTGTGTCAACTTTGGTTTCTTTGAGCAGTGTTTTGTAATTTTCATTGTAAAGATCTTTCAAGTCTCTGGTAAGGAAGATGCCAAGGTATTTCATTTTTTTGTGGCTATTGTGAATGGAATTGTGATTTTTATTTGGGTTTCTGTTTGTTTATTATTGGTGTACAGAAATGCGATTGACTTTTGTACATTTATTTTGTATCCTGAGACTTTGCCAAAGGCCTTTATCAATGTAAGGAGGCTTTTGACAGATTCTCTTGAGTTTTCAAGGTACACCATCATATCATCTGCATAGAGAGATAGCTTGACTTCCTCTTTTCTTATTTGAATACTTTTGATTGCCTTCTCTTCTCTGATTGCTCGAGTCAGGGCTTCCAATATTATGTTGAACAGGAGGGGTGAGAGTGGGCATCCTTGTCTAGTTCCAGTTTTCAGGGGAATTGGTTCCAATTTTTGTCCATTTAGGAGTATGCTGGCTGTGGGTTTCTCGTAGATTGGCTTTTACTATTTTGAGGTATGTTTCCTGTATGCCTAGATGTTCAAGGTTTTTTTTATCAAGAAGGGGTGCTGGATTCTATCAGAAGCTTTTTCTGCATCTAATGATATAATCATGTGGTTTTTGTTTTGACATCTGTTGATGTATTTAATTTCATTTATGGTTTTGTGAATGTTGAACCAGCCTTGCATCCCAGTAATGAAACCTACTTGGTCATGGTGTATGATTTTTGAGATGTATTGCTGAATCCGGTTTGCTAGAATCTTGTTGAGAATTTTAGCATCTATGTTCATCAAAGATATTGGCCTGTAGTTCTCTTTCTGTGTTGGATCTTTATCTGGCTTGGGTATCAATGTGATGTTGGCTTCACAAAATGATTTGGGGAGAGTTCCATGCTTTTCAATCACCTGCAATACCTTCATTAGGATTGGTATCAGCTTTACCTTGAATGTCTTGGAGAATTCTGCTGGAAAGCCATATGGACCAGGGCTTTTTTTTTGTAGGAAGTTTTCTTATTACATAGTCGATTTCCTTGATTGTTATTGGTCTATTTAGGGCCTCAATTTCTTCTTGTTCCAACCTAGGTATATTGTGTGGTGTCAGAAAGTCCTCCATTTCCATAAGGTTTTCAAGTTTGATTCCATACAAGTGTACATAGTAGTCTCTACTGATCTTTTGTATTTCTTCAGGGTCAGATGTGACTTCATCTTTTGTGTTTTTGATTGTGCTTATTTGGTTTTTTTCTCATTTTTTCTTGGTCAGTCTAGCTAGGGGACCATCGATTTTGTTTATCCTTTTGAAGAACCAGCTTTTTGTTTCATTGATTTTTTGTATTATGTTTTTGTCTTCTATGTCCTGGATTTGGGCTTTTATTTTGGTGATCTGGATTCTTCTGCAGAAATTAGGGTTTTTGTGGTCTTGCTATTCCAGCTTCTTTAGGTGGCTTGTTAGGTTGTGAATTTCTGTTCCTTCCATTTACTTCATGTGTTTTTGTAGGAATATAAATTCCCCTCTTACTACAGCTTTCAGAGCATCCCAGAGATTTTGGTAAGATATTTCTTTATTTTCGTTTGTTTCCAGGTATCTTTTGATATCTGTTTTGATTTCGTCGTTGACCCAGGATTTGTTTAGCATCATGCTGTTTAGTGTCCATGTCTTTGTGGGTTTCGGGGGACTTTGTTGGTGTCAATGTTTATTTTTATTCCACTGTGGTCTGAGAAGGTGCTTGGTAGAATTTCAGTCCTATTAAATTTGCTTATGCTTGATTTATGGCCGAGTATGTGGTCGATCTTAGAGTATGTTCCATGTGGTGATGAGTAGAATGTGTATTCTGTGGTCTTTGGATGGCGTATTCTGTAGGTCTCAATTAAGTCCATTTTGTCCAAAGTCGCATTGAGGTTCTGGATCTCCTTGCTGATTTTTTTTGTCCTGATGATCTGTCTAGGGTTGTGAGTGGGGTATTAAAGTCCCCAGTTATGATAGTGTTAGAGTCGATATCTTTCTTTAGTTTTCCAAGAAGTTGGTTTATGAAAATTGGTGCACCTATGTTGGGTGCATATATGTTTAGGATAGATATTTCTTGTTGATGGATTGAGCCTTTTATCATTATGTAGTGCCCTTCTGTATCTTTTTTGATTTTGAATAGCTTGAAGGGTATTTTGTCTGAAATTAAGATCGCTGCTCCTTCTTTCTTTTGTAGTCCGTTTGCCTGAAAGTTTGTTTCCCATTCTCTTACTTTGAGTCTGTAGTGTCCTTTCTAGTGAGGTGAGTCTCTTGAAGGCAATAGATTGTTGCCTGATGATATTTTATTCATTTTGCCATTCTATGTATTTTCAGTGGTGCATTTAGTCCGTTCACACTTTGGCTAATAATTGAAATGCAAGAATTGATCCCTGTCATAAGGTTCTTACAGAGTTGTTCCTGTTTGTTTGTTGTCTTTCTTTGGGTTTTGGAGTTGGTTCATGTGTGTTTTTAATCTTTTGCCTGTACTCTTGCGAAGAATGCTGTTGTTCTCTATTCTTTTTCTTCTGTGTTCAGTACTTTCTTAAGTGTTTCTTATAGAGGTGGTCTGGTGGCAGCGTACGTTCTTAGGGATTGGATATCTGGAAAAAATTTCAATTCTCCCTCACTATTCAACCTTAGTTTGGCTGGGTAGGTTATTCTGGTTGAAATTGTTTCTCTTTTAGAACTTTGTAGATAGGGCTCCAGGCTCTCCTGTCCTGAAGGATTTCTGTGGATAAAGCTGCTGCTATTCTAATTGGCTTTCCCTGGTAGATAGTCTGGCCTTTTTCTCTTGCTGATTTTAGGATTTTTCCTTTTATAGCTACTTTGTTTAGGCGAATTATTATTGGTCTGGGGGTTGGTCTTCTCATTTGTTGTCTTGCTGGGGTTCTCTGAATCTCTGTGTTTGAATTTTTTCATCCTTAATGAGATGAGGAAAGTTTTCTTGAATGATTTCATTAAACGTTTGTTCCAGTGTGGCTTCTGTTTCTCTCTCTGCCTCAGAAAGCCCAATTACTCCTAGGTTTGTTCACTTGAAGTGATCATTCATCTCTTGCAGGTTTTGTTCTGTCTTTTTGAGCTTATTTTCTATGCTTTTGACAATTTGGGTTAGTTTGGTGTTTTGGTCTTCGAGCTCTGAGATTCTTTCTTCTGCTTGGCTGATTCTGCTTTCCATGCTTATTAGTCTGTTGTTCATTTCCATCACAGTATTCTTTACTGCTGTCATTTCTGACATCAGCTCCTTCCTATTTTCTTCTTGTCTCTCCTCAATTTTTAAAATTATCTCCATTAATGTCTTGATATCTGGGTTTGTTGCATGTAACCAGTCATTCTGGGGGCTCTTCATTGTTTGTGTTCCAGAATTTGTTTTCTCAGTGTCTGATTTCCCAGGGGTCTGTGTAAGACCTATATTCTTCTTTTGGTTTTTCTTCATTTGTGTGGTTTTTCCCCCTCTCTGCTTTTTCCTCCCTCTATGTCACCCTCTTCTTTAATTCTGTTATTCAGGGGTAAAGGGATTGGTTTTACTTCAGTTCGTTCAATCTCCTATTCTTTATATATGTCCTCTTACTTTGTTCAATTCTGGAGTTGCACTGTAGGTTGGAGGTGGTCCTTTTTGCAGTTTTGAGATTAACTTAAGGGGAGAGCTGTGATTCAAAATCTCTCTAAAGGTCCTGGTATTCGCTGACAGGTGTGTGGATAATGTGGAACCCACTTCCCACTGCCCTGGAATCTGTCCATGCAGTGGGGCTATAGGTTTACTCCCTGAAATAAAATGTGGTTAGCAGAGGGGAGAGAATGGAGCAGATAGTAGGTTGAAGAGGGGAGTGGAGAGATAGAGGAGTAAGGGAGGAAACAAACGAGTGTGCCAACAAATAGAGAGAGAGGCCTATACTGAAACGGATAAAAACAATAGACCAGCCGGGCTCGGTGGCTCAGCCTGTAATCCCGCGCCTTTGGGAGGCTGAGGTGAGTGGATTGCCTGAGCCCGCGGGTTCGAGACCCGCCTGGGCAGCGAGACCTCATCTCTACAATAAATCAAAAAATCAGCCGGGCATCGTAGTGCATGCCTGTAATTCCGACTACTTGGAAGGCTGAGGCGGAAGGATCGCCGGAGCCCAGCAGGTCGAGGCTGCGGTGGCCGGAAGCGGCCACTGCACTCCAGTCTGGGCGACAGAGTGAGACTCCAACTCAAAAAAAAAAAAAAAAAAAAAAAAAAAAAAACAATAGACCACAGCTACAGACGAACCAACTCTCACACAAAAAATAAAAAATAAAAATAAAACATATAGTGATGCTAACATACAAGGTAACCAACCACCTTGTAAGTGTGCTGTTCCTCTATACAAAGATATGGTTTACAGAGAGAAGAAAAGAGAAGAAAAGGAAAAGGAAAAAAGAAAAAAGGGAACAATACAGTAGGAATAGAATTAAGTCATCAAACTAATAGAATCAATGAAGCACACTGAGACATTTCATTTAAATCCAATGTCCTTTCAGGTCTGATTTCTAGTTTTCTTTTCAAGCTGGTAAATTAGTTTGCAGTTAGGGTCAGTTGCCCCTGATCTGCTGTGAAGGACAGTTCAGATTACCCTCCATTCAGCACTCTGGTCTATGTCTTTATCAAACTTGTTTCTCCCGTTTCGGTGTTTTTACCTTGAATTGCCCACAGATGGTGCTATCTCAGCTGCTCGCTCCAGGGGGGGTGGGGCCAGACAGGAACAAGATGGCTGCCTGCCTCAGAGCATGCAACAGGAGCCTTATGCGGGTGGGCAGGACAGTCTCGGTTGCAGGAGGGGTGACAGCAATCCCAGCTGATCTTCCGAGAAGGGGTTTGATGTGGATCACCTTGGCCCGGGTGGTGTAATGTGCTACAGCCGTCACAGAGGCCACGGCAGTGGCAGTGGTGGCAGCAGAGGTTGGGGGAGCTCTAGTCCTCTTTTGATGGACACCATGGTTGGTTCCCTGCTTTTGCTATTGTGAACAATGATGCAATAAACATGCGTGTGCAGTTATCTTTTCAATAGAATGATTTGAGTTCTTCCAGGTATATTCCCAGTAGGAGATTGCAAGGTCATATGGAAGGGCAATTTTTAGATCTTTTAGGAATCACCATGCTGTTTTTCACAAAGGCAGTACTAGTTTATACTCCTACCAACAGTGTAAAAGTGTTACCTTTTTGCCACATCCTCTCCAGCATCTGTTAGTTTTTGAATTATTGATGATGACCATCATGACTGGAGTCAGGTGGTATTAAGTTATTTAAAATTATAATACAAAAATAATAAAATAAAATAAAATAGATTTATGGAGCTTACAATATGTAGATTTCAAAGATAAGAGAAAAAGAATATAAATGACATATGAAAAACAAGGGGAATTTTACCTCTTGCTATAAGATTCTTACATCATTGTAAGGTGTGATAATATTAATTAAAAGCAGATGATAAATTTAACATGCATATTTTATTTTTTAGCACAACCTCTATAAATTACTGGAAGCAGTAGATCTGTAAAGTCAATAAGGGCAAAAATATAATATTAAAAATGTTAAAGAGAGCATTAAAAACATTATAAAGTGAGAATAATAGAAAACAATTACCTAGATTGTAAATCTCACTATGACACTATTTACATGAATTACAAATTGACTTAATTCTACACCTAAAATGCAGCAATTGTTTATCTGGATAACGTATCTACAAGTGACACATTTTAAATAAATAGAAAACAAAGGGTGATTATAAAGGACTTGAACATATATATGTAGATAAAGATATAACACGAAAGCACTAAGCATAGTAAGACACATATAAGCATCTTAATAGCAGTTCAATAATTTCCGTATAAGAAATATTACCAGAATGAAGAGGAACTTTGTACGACAATTCATCAAGAAAACACACTAATCTTAAATACGTATGCACTTAATAAAGAATTTAAAACTATATGAAACCATATTGATACATTGAGAGGAGTAGCAAAGTCTATAGAACTGCTGGAGACTAAAACACTCATCTCACACTAATTGATAGAACAACAGCACAAAAAATATAAACAAATTAATTGTTAAAAGACTTAACTCACTGAGATTTATAAAATAATATACCTCAAAATGGAAATATTCAGACCCATGAAATGTGCTTATAAAAAAGTTATAACAATGCAGAGTCCAAATTACCTTTAAGAATAAGCTTTCTTAGCTAACAGTGCTGTGAGCATACAGTTCTCCTGCTGCTTCCATCAAAGACTTGACTTCAGAGTGATCTTGCCTAAGGTCGCATAGGACATCCTGTGTTCAGTGAATAAATGGGCTGCAGATATGAAAAACTGGCAATCCTGGCCCACACAGAGAACACTCTGATGGACAAAATTTACTCAAGTGCTCCATCAAGTTGACAGACATTTGTTGCAACTGCATTCCACATTGACTTATTACTCCACACGATCTTCCCACCGATGTCTTTTCATGAATGTTTATGTTGCATCTGTCTTCTGTTTTACAGAAATTTTCTCTAATTTCTTGTCAGCTGCTGATTCTATTTTTTTATTTTCTATCAATCTTATGGTCTTACTGTTTTTCTTGTGCTTTATGGACATGATTGCTTCTTTTCTTTTTTCTTTTTAAATCCACATGAAGTTATTTTATTAGCTATAAAAATGATGAAGTACTGATACATACTACAATATGAATGATCTCTAAAAATATTATGTTAAGTGAAAAAAAGTCTAGTCAATAAGACCACTTATTGCATGATTCAATTCATATAAATAGTTCAAAATAGGGATATTTCAAGAAAGGCAAAGTAAATGGTGGAGAATTGGAGTACGGAGGAATGAAAATTAAAATGTATAGTTTTATTGAGGTGATAAAAATGTTACAAAATAGAGTATAATGGTGATTATACACATATGACTGTACTAAAAATCATAGAATTGTACACTTCATGCTTTATTTTATTTTTTAATTTGATGGATAATGTTATGTATTTATCATGCACAACAAGTTTAAAGTGTATATACATTGTAGAATGGAAAAAGCTAGCCAATTAACAAATGGATTGCCTCAAATAGTTATTTTGTGATGATACCACAAACATCCACTCTCCTTATGTTTTTAAAGCATACAATATATTGTCATTGACTATAGTCATTTTGTATACAATATATGGCCTAAGATTAATTTGTTTTACCTAAAGGTAATTATGCATCTTCTGACAAATGTCTTCCCATTACCCACCTCCTAACCACCCTAACCTCTGACAACCACCACTATATATACTTTGATGAGATCAAATTGTATAGATTTGCATATGAGTGAGATCATGCAGTATTGGTCTTTCTGTTTCCGGCTTATTTCACTTAACATAACATTCATCAGGTTCATCCACGTTGTCACAAACTTCAAGATTTTATTATTGTTTGTGGTTGAATAGTGTTCAATTATTTATATATACAGCACTTTTTTATCCAGTTGTCTATTGATGGATCCTAACATTGGTGTCATAATCTTGACTTTTGTTCAAGTGCAACAATAGACATGGAATATAATATATATTATATATAATATTATATATATTATATAATATATAATATATATATCACATATATATGTGATATATTGATATAATGGCATAAGCAGTAGTGGGATTGTGGGATAACATGGTAGTTTTAGTTTTAATTTTTTGAGGAATATTCATACTGTTTTCTTTTTCTTTTTTTTTTTTTAATGAGTTGGAGTCTCACTCTGTCATCCAGACTGGAGTGCAGTGGCCACTCCTGGCCACCGCAGTCTTGAACTGCTGGGCTCCGGTGATCCTTCCACCTCAGCCCTCCAAGTACCAGAATTACAGGCATGCACTACCACACCCGGCTGATTTTTTATTTTTATTTTTTTTTGTAGATGTGAGGTCTCACTGCCCAAGCGGGTCTTGATCCTGCGGGCTCAAGCAATTCACTCACCTCAGTCTCCCAAAGGTGTGGGATTACAGGCTGAGCCACCAAGCCAGGCCTTTTTTAAAATAATCAATATTTTTTATTATGATGTTGTGGGGTACAGTTAAGGGTTAGGTATACAAATATGTTTCATTCAGGCACCCTATTGATAAGAGGTTCTTCCCCATCCCCAGACAGATATTTGCTACCATTAATCCCATCTCCCCCCCCATAGTTTCCCACTACTGTCAGTCATTTTCTTATAGTATTAGGTTGGATGTTCAAGGTCCATTATATGAGTGAGAACATGTGATACTCGGACCTTTGTTTTTGTGAGAGGTCACTCAGTATTATAGACTCTAGTTCCATCCAGGTTGCTGCGAAATTCATGATTTTGTTATTTTTTATGGCTATGTAGTATTCCATCATGTATATGTACCAAATTTTTTTAATCCAGTTCTCTTTTGATGAGCAGCATGGTTGCTTCCAGGTTCTTGCTATTGTGAACAACGCTGCGATAAACATACGTGTGCAGGTATCTTTTTTATAGAGTGACTTGAATTCTTCAGGGTTTATCCCCAGTAGGGGGATTGTGGGGTCATATGGGAGGTTGATATTTAGAGCTTTTAAAATCACCACACTGCTTTCCACAGAGGTTGCACTAATTTACACTCACACCAACAGTGTAGAATTGTACCCTTTTCACCACACCCTCTCCAGCAGTTGTTACTTTTTTTGTGTTGTGATAATTGCCATTCTGCTGGAGTTAGGTGGTATCTCAGTGTGGTTTTGATTTGCATCTCCCTGATGATTAGTGAGGTTGAACATTTCTTCATATGTCTGTTGGCTGCTCGGATGTCTTCCTTTGTGAAGTATTTGTTCATATTTTTTGCCCATTTTATAATAGGTTTGTTTTTTTCTTTTCAGCACGTTTGAGTTCCTTGTGGATCAAAGATGTTAAGCCTTTGTCTGACCTGGTGTTGACAAATACTTTTTCCAAGTCTGTAGGCTGTCTCCCTGCTCCCTTGATGGTTTTCTTGGCTTTCCAGAAGGTTGTCAGTTTAATAAGGTCCCACTTGTCTATCTTCTCTCTTAAGACCTGTGGGTTTTGGGTCTTGTTCAGGAATAAGGGGCCAGTTCCAATTTCCATGAGGGTATATCCTTCATTTTCTAAGGTTCTTATGATTTGGTGTTTTACATTTAGGTCTCTGATCCATTTGGAGTTAACCTTTGTGCATGGGGATAGATAGGGATCCTGTTTCAATTTTCTGCATGTGGTCAGCCAGTTTTTCCAGCACAATTTACTAAATAGGCTCTCCTCTCCCCAGTGGTAAGTGGTGGAGGCTTTGTTGATGATGAGTTGGTTGAGAAAATGAGGTTTTGCTTCTGGAATCTCAATTCTATTCCATTGATCTATATGACTATTCCTATACCAAGCTGTTTTGATGATTGTAGCTTTATAGTAAAGTTTGAAGTCTGGTAATGTAATACCATCTGCTTTGTATTTTTTGCTAAGAAATGTTCTGGCTATTCTTGGACGTTTGTGTTTCCATATGAATTCCTGTGGTTTTGTTTTTTTTTTTCTAAGTCTGAGAAAAATGTTACTGGTAACTTGATGGGAATTTTATTGAATTTGTAGATTACCTTAGGTAAGATGGACATCTTCACCATGTTGATTTTTCCAATCCATGAGCACGGGATATTTTTCCACTTGTTTTTGTCATCTTTGATTTCTTTGAGCAGTGTTTTGAAGTTTTCATTGTAAAGGTCTTTCACGTCTCTGGTTAGGGAGATGCCAAGGTATTTCATTTTTTTTTTTTTGTGGCTATTGTGAATGGAATTGTGTTCTTTATTTGGGTATCTGTTTGTTTATTATTGGTGTAGAGAAATGCGATTGTCTTTTGTACATTTATTTTGTATTCTGAGACTTTGCCAAAGGCCTTTATCAGTTTAAGGAGGTTTTTGACAGATTCTCTTGGGGTTTCAAGGCACACAATCATATCATCTGCAAAGAGAGATAATTTGAATTCCTCTTTTCCTATTTGGATACCCCTGATTGCCTTCTCTGATTGCTCGAGCCAAGACTTCCAATGCTATATTGAACAAGAGGGGTGAGTTTGAGCATCCTTGTCTTGTTCCAGTTTTCAGGGGAAATGGTTCCAATTTTTGTCTGTTTAGGAGTATGCTGGCTGTGGGTGTCTCGTAGATGGATTTTACTATTTTCAGGTATCTTCCCCGTATGTCTAGATGTTCATTGTTTTTTATTAAGAAGGGGTGCTGGATTTTATCAAAAGCTTTTTCTGCATTTAGTGATATAATCATGTGGTTTTCTTTTGACATCTGTTGATGTATTTAATTTCATTTATGGTTTTACAAATGTTGAACCAGCCTTGCATCCCAGGAATGAAGCCTACTTGGTCATGATGGATGATTTTTGAGATGTTGTTGAAACCGGTTCACTAGGATATTATTGAGAATTTTAGTATCTGTGTTCATCGAAGATATTGGCCTGCAGTTCTCTTTTTTTTTTGTTGGATCTTTACCTGGCTTAGGTATCAATGTGATGTTGGTCTAGGAAAATGATCTGGGGAGATTTCCATCTTTTTTAATCACCTGGAATACCTTCAGTTGAATTGGTATCAGCTCCTCCTTAAAAGTCTTGTAGAATTCTGCTGGAAAGAAATCTGGACCAGGGCTTTTTTTGTAGGTAGTTTTCATATTAAGTAGTCAATTTCCTTGATTGTTATTGTCTATTTAGTGTCTCAGTTTCTTCTTGTTCCAACCTAGGTAGGATGTGTGATGTCAGAAAGTCCTCCATTTCCTTAAGGTTTCAAGTTTGCTTCCACATAAGTGTACGTAGTAGTCTCTAATGATCTTTTTTATTTCTTCAGGGTCAGACATGACTTTATCTTTTGTGTTTCTGATTGTGCTATTTGGTTTTTTTCTCGTTTTTTCTTGGTCAGTCTAGCTAGGGGACCATCGATCTTGTTTATTCTTTCGAAGAACCAGTTTTTTGTTTCATTGATTTTTTGTATTATCTTTTTGTCTTCTATGTCCTGGATTTGGGCTTTTATTTTGGTGATCTGCATTCTTCTGCTGAAATTAGGGTTTCTGTGGTCTTCGTTTCCAGCTTTCTTAGGTGGCTTGTTAGTCTGTTCATTTGTGTTCCTTCCATTTTCTTCATGTGTGATTGTAGGGATATAAATTCCCCTCTTACTTCAGCTTTTAAGGCATCCCAGAGATTTTGGTAAGATGTTTCTTCATTTTCATTTGTTTCCTAGTATAGTTTGATCCCTGTTTTGATTTCATCATTGACCCACGAGTTGCTTAGCATCATGCTATTTAGTGTCCATGTCTTTGTGGGTTTGGGGGGACTTTGCTGGTGTCAATGTTTATTTTTATTCCACTGTGGTCCGAGAAGGTGCATGGTAGAATTTCAGTCCTTTTAAATTTGCTTATGCTTGATTTATGGCCAATTATATGGTCAATCTTAGAATACGTTCCATGTAGTGATGAGTAGAATGCATATTCTGTGCTCTTTGGATGGAGTGTTCTGTAGGTATCAATTAAGTCCATTTGGTTCAGAGTCAACTTGAGGTTCCATATCTCCTTGTTGATTTTTTGTCCTGATGATCTGTCTAAGGTTGTGAGTGGGTTATTAAAGTCCCCAGTTATGATGGTGTTAGAGTCAACATCTTTCTTTAGTTTTCCTAGAAGTTGCTTTATGAAAGTTGGCGCACCTATGTTGGGTTCATATATGTTTAGGATAGATATTTCTTGTTGATGGAGTGAACCTTTTCTCATTATGTAGTGGCCCTCTGTATCTTTTTTAATTTTTGATAGCTTAAATGGTATTTTGTCTGAAATTAGGATCACAACTCTTCCTTTCTTTTGTGTTCCATTCACCTGAAAATTTGTTTCCCATACTCTTACTTTGAGACTGTTCATGTTCTTTCTAGTGAGATGAGTCTCTTGAAGGCAATATATTTTTGCCTGGTGATATTTTATCCATTTTGCCATTCTATGTCTTTTCAGTGGTGCATTTTGTCCATTCACATTCAGACTAATTAATGAAATGTGAGAGTTCATCCCTATCATAGAGTTCTTATAGTGTTGTTGTTTTTCCACTTGGTTCTTTTTTGTCTGTCTTTTGGTTTTGGGATTGGTTTTTGTATATTTTATTCTTTTCCCTGTACTCTTTTGTGGAATGTTGTTCTTTTTTCCTTTTCTTCCATGTTGACTACTTTCTTAAGTGTTTCATGTAGAGATTGTTTGGTGACAGCATAAGTTCTTAGGGATTGGATATCTGGGAAAGATTTTAATTCTCTCTCACTGATGAAACTTAACTTGGCCGGGTAAGATATTCTTGGTTGAAATTGTTTATCTTTTAGGACTTTGAAGATAGTGCTCCAAGTTCTCCTAGTCTGCAGGGTTTCTGTAGATAAATCTGCTGCTATTCTGATTGGTCTTCCATTGTAGGTGATCTGGCCTTTTTCTTTTGCTGCCTTTAGGATTTTTTCTTTTATGCCTACTTTGTTTAGGCAAATTATTATGTGTCTAGGAGTTGTTCTTCTCATTTGTGGTCTTGCAGGGGTTCTCTGAATCTCTTGTGTTTGAATTTTTGCATCACTGATTAGATAAGGGAAGTTTTCTTGAATGGTCTTATGGAAAGTTCGGTCTAGTATGGTCTCTGTCTCTCTTTCTGCCTCAGGTATGCCAATTACTCTTAGGTTTGCTCTCTTGAAGTAATTGCTCATCTCTTGAAGATTTTGTTCTGTCTTTTTGAGCTTGTTTTCTGTGTTTTTAAGAGTTTGGGTTAGTTCTATATTTTCATCCTCAAGCTCTGAGATTCTTTCTTCTGCTTGTGTAATTCTGCTTTCTGTACTTATCAGTACTTATTTATTTCATTCACAGTATTCTTTATTACTGTTATCTCAGATATCAGCTCCTTCCTTGTTTCTTCTTGTGTCTCCTCAATTCTTTTTAATCTCTCCATTATTGTCTTGATATCAACGTTTGTAGTTTGAGAATCTTCATTCTGGGGGCTCTTCATTTTTTGCATTCTAAAGTCAGTTTTCTCAGTTCTGCCCTCCTAGGGGTCTGGGAGAGACCCATACTCTTCTTTTGGTGTTTCTTCATTTGTGTAGATTTTTCTCTCTCTCCCCCTTTCCCTCTGCTTCTTTAATTTTTTTTTTGAGGGAAGGTGGGATTGCTTTTATTTGTGTTCTGCTATATCCTGTTCTTCCTTATGAGGGTCTTCTGGCTTTGTTCACTTTTGAGGTTGGAGTGTAGGCTGCAATTTGTACTTTTTGCAATTTTGAGATTTAATTGAGAGGGAAGCTATGGTTCAGAGAATATATGCTGATTCTAGCATGCACAAATAGGTGTATGAGCACACTGGAACCTATTTCCCTCTGCCTTACAATCTGTCCGTTCAGCAGTATGTAGTCTTCATTCCTTAGGAACTGAGGCTGAGTTCGTTGATAGGTGTGCAGGGCAATGGAAATCTCTGCCTGGAGAAAGGCGGAAGCAGATTCTCTTTTGTAGATCCCTTCCTTTCCACTTGTCTGGGTCCCCAAGCTTGGGGTCACGGGCTGAGTGCCTCAGCCAGGGTGGACCTGGAGCTCCAGAGCTCCAAAGCTCCAACAGGCAGGCAGATAATGGTGAGAGTGGCCCTGGGCCCCCCACAGGGTACTTCAGCCAGTAATGGGACTGGTGTCTCTGAAAGGTGGGCACCCAGAGCCTCCCTGCATGACCAGAGGCTTGGTGACGATGAGAGATGATGTAGCCAGGGAGTTAGCTGAGACCTGAGACTCCCACACACGTGGTAGAACAACAGCAGCAGGGGGCCACAGTATCCAGCCCTGCATGGGACTGGGGGTCCCTAGGCCTCGGACCAGCACTTGCTGGTGTTGGGCTGGGGGGTGGGGGAAGAAAAGTAAGAGTCTTTCTGGGAACTCACATTCAGAGAATCTCACAAGTTCACCTATGCCATCACCATCTTTTTCCCCCAAGAATAAACTTTTGCCCAAACCTTGAGTCTCCAGCAGGCGGTGTTATCCCTTCCTCCAGATGGTCTTTATCTCAGCTGCTCACTCGCCCCTCAGGCACTGACGGTGTGATGTGGAATGCCTGCCTTGGTGGCAGCAGCAGCAATGGTGGTGGTGGTGGTGGCTGGGCCACTGGCACAGGCGTTGCAATGTGTAATGGCTGCCTCTATGCAGCGGCTGCCTTGGAGGAGGTGGCTCCCTAGGTGCCTCAGAGGAGGCGGAAACTCAGCTGCTTTGGAGGAGGCAGCACTTGACATGATTGTTTCTAACGGAATGTTAAAGAGAGAGGAACATGTACTCCGTTGCCATTTGAACTAAAATTGCTCTTTTAAAGTTGGATACATTTTACACGAATTATGTTAATTATTCTCATTCTAAAACTGAGAATGCAATCATAATATATGTCTATATAACTCAATTTACACAAACGTAAACATTCAGTAAAACAGAGAAAACACGTTTCTCGGCTGCCTCCATCTCCTTCCTTCTCCTAAGACCTTAGGCTTCAGCGACCCGAACTTCAAGTCCCAGCAACCCCTTGAGAGCCGGGGACACCTTTCCCAAAGTTGGAACCTGAGATTCATGCAGCCAGGAATTGAGAACTTGAGATTTCATGAAGTTAGTCATTTAGCCGGACAGCTAGAGAGCTTCTCTGCTCAGATCTTGCATCAATTCAACACTAGATCATGTAGTGGACTGGGAGAGAATTACAAAAGGAATCACAGGAGACTTCATGAGGATACAAAATAAAGAAACAATGACACGAAATGGTGATAATGTACCCTTATCCAAATGTCACGAGAACACTGGATGAGAATTCAATGAAATTGAAAGAAGCCCAAGGAAAAGATTTCATAATTCCCATCTGTAACACTTTCTAGTAATAAACTACTGTTGCTTTTCAATAATTCACTTAACAAATATTAATGAGCTCCTATCTTTTTCTCCAGAAATGCATGAGCGGTGGGGGGATGGGACAGTTAAGCAGTGAAAAGAAAACATGGATGAATTCCAGCAGCAAACAAATGATATCTAGTTTGACTGGAAACAATACATAGCCATCTGTTTTGATGCTTTGAGATATTTCAGTGTTTAACTTAAATTCTTAGAATGCATTGCCTTTCCTAAGACTTGTTGAAAGCTTAAATCCAATTTAATTAAATTTTTCTTTTTAAATTTAGGCTCCAAGACATTGGTCATAATTTCTTCATGTTGATTATACTTAATATCAACATTAAGATAAACAAGAAAAGGGCTCTGAGTCCACATTTTCTTTATTAGGGAACCTTGTATATAACAGCTTTGAAAATACAGGAAATTAAAATCTATTAGCATTAAGTATTGCCCCTTTGTAAATTCCTTTCTAAGTAAGGTCTATTCATAACTGTCCGTTTTATATTTACAAACAATAATTTCAAAAATCCTACAAAATTAAATTCTATGTTCAGTAAAACAAAATGTTTTCTAGGTACATTTTAAAACACATTTCCTAGTGTGTTTATCTTCCCTAAAAGCTGCTGGGAGCCATAATCACTAGTAAAAGTAAGGTAAAAGTAAGCCACAATCTCTGTTTCCAAAAACAGGAAAAACGCCGGCTGGGAACAAGGCCCCAGTAAAATGTGGCCATAACAGAGTCAAAACCCCATGGACCCTGCTGACAGACCTTCCCTAACTTTGAAGGATTGCGTGAATATGCTTGAGAATATTCCTTCTTTAATTGAGATAGTAGATGTGCAAATGGATGATGGCATTTGACAGCAAAAATTATACACAGTTATAATGGAGGTGAGATTGCAGCAAAAAGGGTGTCCCTTAGGGTGTGTAAGGATGTTTTTCGGTGACAGCAGGAGGCCAAGAAAAATGAGTCAACCACTTTCTCATAAACAACAGACCCCAGCTGAGAGCTGGTGAAAAACAACCGTTTGAAATAGGTTAAGATATTTTAGGATTAAATAAGTAGTTAATGAGGACAGAATTTAGAATACTAATAATAAGATAGTAAGATAAATAAACTAGTAAGATAAGAGATATATAATATCTATATATATCACTTATATAATAGTATAAGTGATAGTTAAGAAAATATAGAGACATAAGGATAGAAATAAGATTAATAGAAATAAATATATAATAGTAAGTAAGTTAAATAAGACTTAGGGTTAAGGTTTAGCTTTATAGGGTAAGGATATTATAGGCCTATAATAGTAAATAGTTACGAGAAAGTTAGGAAGAAAGCCAGGACGTTCATAAATGTTAAAACACCATCTGTGGTTGAAATTGTTAAAGGTCAACTTTATTGTGACTGCAAAAAAGGATGTATGTGGGTGTTTGGTTAACAACATAAGATACATTTGTGGGTACAGGGCTGAGTGGAAAACTTATATAAGCTTGTGAAAAATAAATAAAAGTTGGCAGAGTCTTGAACTCTCCCCCAGGAAGAGGATTCCTGTCATTTTCATCTTTTCTTTTTCGACACTTCCCGATTCCCCCGTCTCAAGCCCTGACTCTCTCCTGGAGCTGGACTCCAACAAAAAACCACTCAGCTGAAGTCACTAAACACATCATGACCATTACCACTAGGGTTGTTTCCTGTGCTTCAGGACTTTGCAGATTTACTACCAAGCAGTTACTGCACCTATAAGATGGATTTATTTTTGATAGTGTTCCATCCTTTCTAAATGCTCATATGGAAATCATGTAGTTACAGCCTTATTGTAAGATTCTCATTAAATTATGTGGTTTGCTGGTATTTTATTAAATTAATGACTGTAGGCAATCTAAATAATGTTTCAGTGAATCAGGACAGCGTCAATAAAGAATGCTAGTTCCTAATATGTTGTAATCAGACCAAACAACTCAATGGCTTGGTCAGCATGACACACGCATGCTTAAATAGCTAAAGGCAAAAAAGTTCAAATTGGCTCTTCCTGTGAAGGCCTTATTTAGTCCTTAGCCTGCAAACTTTGCATATTTAGAATTTAGATTTTGATGCCAATTTTGAGGTTTTTGGGTCACTTTTGAGTCATTTTCAGATTCATGACTCTTTCCATTTTTCCTATTGGGTATAAATTGTGATATCAAAACAATTCAAAAATTTTGTCATTTCAAAATAATTCATCTATTTGTGAATTTTTACACATTTTAGTTTTTTCCACACATTTTTGAGACTTGAGTTTTGAGAAGCAGACAAAATGATTTATTTATTTGGAACTCAATTTCAGTCATCATTGTTATGATGTATAATTAATTTTGTATTAATCTATCAAAGCTAGGCTTAGGAAATGCAACTAAGGGATCAAAAAGCATACCAAAGTCATAGTTTTTGGTTCATGAACAGTTTAATTTCCTTCAGTAGCAGTTTTTATCAAGGAAATAAGATAGATGAATTGTTTTGCAGATGAAATGAAAAACTCACGAAGCAGATATAAGCTCAAAGAAGACTTGAAGAAAGGTGTTAGGAAGGAGGCTAGAGCCTAAAAATAAAATCCTGAGAGAATCATACCAAGAGATAAATGGAATGGCTCTTGACTACTTCCTACTGGGTATAAGTCACCTGCATTGCTTAAGTTCTAGGTGTATTGCTGCATTCCATCTTGTTGAATTGCCGAGCTATGGAAAAATTCAATAAATTAGAAATGTCTAACTTTCTATGGAGAATACACTAGCTAACAGATGGGCCTTAAATTTATATCATTTTGTTATTATTTAATTCACATAGCAATTATATAAAAAAGGAGAAAATTTTCAGCTGTATATTCCATTATTAAAGAAGATAGATTGCAAAATCTTGTCTTTGGTATCTTACCATTTTTACCTTTGAACTAAGATATTTTAAGAGTGTCAGATGTCTTATTTCAATTATACTATGGTGAGGCAAATTTCTTTGTAATTGAATTTTTTTTTTTACTTTAATTTCTAGTCATGTATAACTTTGAGTATTATACAAAATTATTTGTTTATTATCTTAAGTTAGGTTCCTGAGATTAAACAACCAAAAACACAATGATGAAATTGAAGTTTAATACTGCTAGAAAAGTCATGAGTGATGGTGTATATGTACATTTATGTGTCTGTGTATCTCTCTCTCTTTCAGTGTATGTGTGTGTGTGTGTGTGTGTGTGTGTGTGTGTGTGTTTCCCAGAACTAAATTTGATTATGTTCTAGGAAAGAAAATTACTAACTTTCAAAATATTTTAATTAAGAATAGATTTGATGGCTCCTTTTGGTTTAAGGAAAGAGCAAGAGATAGTTGTTTTAGATTAGCCTAAGATAAATGATCAGAAATTATAACAATAAAAATATTAATCAGTCCAATTTAGTCATTTTAAGTGTATTAATATATATATATATATTTGAGTTGGAGTCTCACTCTGTTGCCCAGACTGAAGTGCAGTGGCCACTCCTGGCCACCGCAGCCTCGACCTGCTGGGCTCCGGCAATCCTTCCACCTTAACCTTCTGAGTAGCCGGAATTACAGGCATGCGCTACCACACCCAGCTAATTTTTTGATTTTATTGTCGAGATGAGGTCTCACCTGCTCAGGCGGGTCTTGAACCCACAGGCTCAGACAATCCACTCATCTCAGTCTCCCAATGGAGCGGGATTACAGGCTTAGCCACCGAGCCTGGCTTGTATTAATATTTCAAGACATCATGTTGTGCATAACAAATGGAAACAACTTTGTCAATTAAAATTTATGTAATTAAGTAAAATGATTGGCACAATAATAGATTACAATCTATGTACATGTCCAGTTGCATTACAGTTCACTATGTAAAGAGAAAACTTCAGGCAGAACTTAAAATTTATAAAGAGGTAGCTTTAGGCTAAACCTGATTTAACAAAGATATCAGTTTTTCTCAACTTGATCTATAGATTCAATGAAATTCCAATAATAATCCCAGCAGATTATTTGGTAGGTGTCTATTAATGGGCCTTAAAACATTTAAAGGAAGGAAAGGGATCCAACACAGCACTGAGGAAGAAGAATAAGTTCCAAAACTCAAAATACCCCTTTATAAGTTTAATATAATGCCAACAGTAATCAAAAAATCATTGTACTGAGGAAATAATCACAAATAAATGGAGCAGAATAAAAACCCAGAAATAGAGAACAGAAATATAGTCAAATGATTTTTGACAAAAAGCACAAAGGAAATGGTTGCTCTTCAATGTTCATTTCTCCAAGGATCTTTCAGTATACAGAATAAGAAAGTGTGTGTGTGTGTGTATACTAATCTGTGTAGATACCCATATTTATAAATATTTCTTCAAGAAATAATGCTGAAACACTTGAATTTCCATATCCAAAAAATTAACATTAGTATACATTTTCTACTTTACATAAGAATTCTTGCTATGGATCATACATTTTATTTATTTTTTTAAATTTTAGAACTTTTAACTGACATATAGTATTGCATATACATATGGTATACATAATGATGATTTAATACATATAACATGGTAAATAGGTTAAAATAATTAGCAATTTCATAATCTCACATTTCTCAGTCCTTTGCATTAGGAATATCCAATATTTTATTTCTGGCTATTTGAAACTAATAATACATTATTGTTAACTATAATTATCCTATAATGATATAAAACAATGGAACTTATTCCTCCTACCTATAATTTTGTATCTTTTAACACATATCTCTCTGTTACTTCCCAGCCTTTAGTATCTTCTCTTCTACTTTTTGCTACTGTGAGATCAAGTTTTGTTAGCTTCCACAGACGAGTAAGAACAGGCAGTGTTTAACTTTCTGTTCCTGGCTTAATTCAATTAGCATTATATTCTTCATTCCTATTCATGTTTTGGCCAATGACAGATTTTATTCTTTTTTTATGGTTGAATAGTATTTCATTTTTTATATATATCAACTTCTCTTTATCCATTCATCTGTTGTAAGACACCTAAATTAATTTCAAATCTGGCTGTTGTGAATAATGCTGTAATAAACATGCTGGTGCAGGTGTCTTTTCAATCTGATTTCTTTCTTTGGGTAAATGCCTTTATAAGATACAAAACTATAAAATATCTAAAGTAAAACAAAGGAAACATATTTTGTGATTTTTGATTTGGTAATGGGTTTTTGGCTATCAAAAAAACCCACACAATTCATGATAATAGAATTCATAATTTAGATTGCATTAAAATTTAAAAGTTTTGCTTTGTGCAGAACACTTGTTTTTTGGCTTGTTTTTGTTTATTTGTATTGGCAGGGATTATAAATACTTCATATTTTTGGCACTTTGATATTTTTTCACAATGAAAGACACTGTTAAGAGAAGTAAAAAAGTCAACACCACAAGAAACATTTGGACATTTGGAAATCAAATATTAGATAAAGGACTTGTAACCAAGATAGGCAGTGGACTCTTGAATTCAATTATATTTAAAATTTCACCGACGACCTAAGCAGACACCAGCAAAGATATATAGGGGGCAAATAGGTATACACAAAGATATTTACTATCATTTGACTTTAGAGGATTACAGTTTCAGACAGCAATAAGTTATTACTAAACACCAATTAAAATTGCTGAGGTGCAAAAATAAACCTCACAGTGTCAACTGCTGGTGAGAATGCAAAGCAAAAGGAATACATGGTCCTTTTCTAAGATATGGCAGTCATGATGCTTCATATTTACACAATTGATTTTAAAATATATGTTCACAACAAAATCTACACAGGAATGCTTATAACAGTCTTATCCTTTCTTTTTTTTGAATTGGACTCTCACTATGTTGTCCAGAAAGGAGTGAAGTGGCCACACCCAGCCACCACAGCCTCGACCCGCTGGCCTCCAGCGATTCTTCCACCTCAGCCTTTCAAGTAGCTGGAACTACAGGCATGCACTACCATGCCCGGCTGATTTTTTTATTTATTGTAGAGATAAGGTCTCGCTGCCCAAGGCGGGTCTTGAACCGGTGGGCTCAGGCAATCCACTCACCTCAGCCTCCCAAAGGCACGGGAGCCACTGAGGCCGGCTGAGCCACCAAGCCCGGCAACAGTCATATTCTTAATTATCAAGAATTAGAAGCAATTAAAAAATTCACCTTCAGCTGATGGATGTATGTTAAGACAATGGACCTGTGGTTTTTGTTAACATGTTACATATTTCAAAACAGCTAGAAGAGAGGACTTAAACTGTTTCCAACACAGAAACAATACTCAAATAATAGACATTTCAAAGACCCTAACTTGATCACAGCACAGTCTATGCATGTAACAAACTATCACATTTGCTCCATAAATATGTACAATATTTGAATCATTAACAAATATAAAAAATAATGGAATGCTATTAACAATAAAAATGAATTTGTCAGTTCATAAACTTTTGTATGAATTTTAGTTTATTAATAGATAAGGAAGTCATTCTGAAAACATTAATACTATATTATTCCATTTATATGACATTCTGGGAAAGGCAAAATTAGCTTGTCAAAAGTCAGTGATTACTAGAGATTTGAGGGGCATAGGGTACGTGTTGTGTAAGTGATGCACAGATGTTTTTCAGGTGGTGAATCCCTTTGGTGTTATATGTTAAGATGAACACTGAACATTGTGCATTTGTAAAACCTGAAGAACTTTATAGCGCACAAAGCTGAGTTATAATAATTGCAAATGTTTAAGAGTAATTTAGGACCGAGAGTCTATTATACTCAGTGATCTAGCACAGAAACAAAGTACAGAGTACCACATGCTCTAACTCATAAGCAGACCCTGATCACATTTGCCATAATTCTATAAGAAAGTGATTGTCATTAGTGGGATACTGCCAGGGTGGGTCAGAGTTGGGGGTACACAATATCAATAAGGGTACCTGATCTCAAACCAAGTAAGGTGAGGATCAAAGTGAGGCCCAAACTTTACCTGCATCATGACCATTTATATAACTAATCCTGAATTCTAACGCATATCTTTAAATTTTTAAAAAAATAGTAATTTAGGAAACAGGAACATTCCAGAATAAAATGTAGACTGTGACAAAATAATTTAGGTATATTATAAAATCAAAGAAATTCTAAGAAACATTTACAATCTAGAGGAGACTCCAGAGACATGGTGACTAAATGTGATATATTCTGGATGGAAACCTCAGACAGAAATAAAAGACATTAGGTAAAAAAAAACAATAAAAAACCCCCAAAAGTATGGATTTCAGTTAGCAATCTACTGATGTTTGTTGATCTGTTGTGGCAAATATAGTAATGTAACGTGTTAACAGCAGAAAATACTGGGTGCTGGGAAAATGGGAACACTCTGTCCTATCTTCACAATTAAAAAAAACTAAATTATTTTAATATGAGAGATTTTATTTTATTTTTTGATTTATTGTAGAGATGAGGTCTCGCTGCCCAGGCAGGTCTTGAACCCGCGGGCACAGGCAATCCACTCACCTCAGCCTCCCAAAGGCACGGGATTACAGGCTGAGCCACCAACCCTGGCTTACTTTTAAAAATGAATTTCTAAGGCTCCAGTGATTCGCCATACTTTTAAGAGATAAATTTGGATTTGAACTAAGATACTCTCTGTTCCAAACTTAAATGAAATCTGATCTTAATGAAAATATTGCCTAATTTAAATATTGAATGGTATCAATGTAATTTTTATGGTGTTTTCAGGGAGTTAATTTACTTTCAGAAGATATATTTAATTTGTCTCACCTTCATAGCTAATGATATTTTTGTGTGCTATAAAATAGGAAGAAAATATTAAAAATGATTTAATTGGTATAGTAAATGTAAAGGCAAACAGATAGAACCATTTCCACCTTCTCTTACCTCCCACTTGTACCTCAGTAAAAGAGGTTCTGAAATGTAGCTGTTCTGTATCAGTGTGATTTACTGCAGATATAATTGATGTCAAAGCCTTTTTTGTGAGATCACTTGACCTGGAACTGGGCTCTCATCATCAGTTGTTTGACTTTGTCTTAAGGTGAAAATCCTCAGGAAGGATTTGGGTCTGAGTATCTCATCTGAATAAACAAGGTATGCACTGTAGGAGCCATAATCCATGTCAGAGCTCAACCTGCTGGACCTTTAAAGCCAGAGTAAAGATCCTCCTCCAAAATAAGAAAGTTGTCATGAGTTCATAAGAAGAACTAAGAGAAATAGGGGTGTTGGGGGGAAAACTGTGGAATAATTATCAAATAGTTTTAAATTGTAATTTTGAAGGTGTTATAC
Source organism: Cephalopachus bancanus (assembly GCA_027257055.1). NCBI lineage: Eukaryota > Metazoa > Chordata > Mammalia > Primates > Tarsiidae > Cephalopachus > Cephalopachus bancanus. The sequence continues at coordinate 29,998 of JAPVLO010001481.1, read as the reverse complement.
TGTAACAGTAAATTTATAAACCATCCAGGTTATTAGGTCTCACCAATTATTCCAACTGAGTATCTCTCTTTCAATAGGGTTTTATAAACATTGTGCTTTTGATATTAAATATAGTTGTAATTATGTCAGGCATTTGTGAATTGCTAAATTTTAGGGCTGAGGTACAGGGGGTGCTGGAAGAATATTCCTTCTGCATTTCTAGGATGAAATTTTCCTTCACACTCTTAACTCATTGAACTATGTTCTGTTATACAGGTAGAATGAAAAACCTAATCACTGAATATTGGAAAGAACTGGACAAATTTTCTCATCCTCCTTCATCTTGTATATTTGGTATATACAGGAAGGATACACCCTAGTCAACCCTAAGTTTAATGGGGACAGACCCTCACGTGGAGCGCCTGGTCATTAACTAGTGGTATCTACATACATGTAGGGAAATACTTTGAGGGTTCAGCATTAAAATTCATATTTTTGTTGCACATCTAAATTTCATCAACAAGCATCAATTTCGGGGGATGGTTTTGGTCTCAGTTTGCGCTTTTTTTGTCAATCTCAATTGATTCCACATCAGGGTGGAGAACACATAGGTCATATCAATCGTGACTCCCTCAAGATTCAACTGCAGACTGGAGAAAAACTATTTGCGTTTTTGTATATTTAAATGTATTTTAGTTTAGTTAGCTTGCCCTTTGCAAATTAAGTTCTGGTGTTGGGTGACTTACACTGTGTTTTGTGGTATTGAAACAACAGACAACAACTTTGTTCCAAAAGGCATGTTGCCAGTGCCTGCCCAGATTCAAGGAGGAGTCCCTCCTGTCTAGATTTCATGTTATCTCCAGCTATAGACCCAGGAAGGAGAAGACAGTTAATAAAATTATTAAGCCTGTTTTGTACTCCATATGTCAGAAAGTCAGGGACACCAAAAAAAAAATCTCTAAGGGCATATTTAAAGCAATGATTTGTTCCTTTCTCATATTCTAGAGCTTTAACTGTTACTCACACTTTTTTCATACTGAAAAGGGAAAAAAAATGTCTGCACTTCTTGCCCTTATCAGATTCCAGTAAGCTTGGAAGTCTTTCTCACACACTCTAAGTCTGGCGCCTGATCTGCTGGTGTCTTGAGTGTTATAGATGAGCTGAATTTAAAAATTAAGATAAGATAAATACTTGAGGCACTCTCTTCTCTTTATTCCATCTTCTATTTATTTTCAAAACAAAACAGAATAAATTTTTTAAAAGAAACATGGTAATAGTCATGGCTATGATTTTTAATGAAAGCAGAAAGTGCTAAGATACCACAATGAAAATGAAATTTGAATTGATACATACATTCATAATGTTATTATTATTTTTTGCTTGCCCATTCTAATGCAAATATTATGCTATGGTTGACTGGTAACAGTTCATCACTGTAATTCTTTTGTTGACTGACATGGATCATTATGGATTAAAGCGTTTAAACTGTCTTCATCAAAGTCCAATAGTCTTGAATGTGGAGAATCACTCAAGTCAAAGCCCTTTATGAAATGACGAAACCATTTCTTTGCTTTCCCAAAGGCATTCTCCCCATACCTGACACAAATGTTTACAGCTGCCTTCACTTCCTTTACTCATCTGTTAAACTCAAACAGAAAAATATATTGGAAGTGTTTCCTTTTCTTCCACCTGAAATTCCATCTTAAATAGACCACACATAATACTAACTTTCTTCAAATCTGCAAACTGCAAGGCATGCTCACAAGCATAAATTGTCACTTTAAAGATAAATGATAAATGATAAACAAGCTCTCAATACCAAGTGCTGCCATGCCAAAAACCAACGCTACAAACTTATGCATCAATATAATACTTGAAGGGCAGGAGAGCCCCTATTCAGACGGCACTAATTCTGCTTTCTTTCATATTTATCAAGATGATAAAGATTGCTTATTTGCCTAAATATTTCCATTTTACCCCTGAATAGGTCAATTAGTACCTGCAAATTTTTTCTGGCACATTCGTAATTTCTTAAGTGTCCTTAAGTGATAAATGATTTGCCACTTTAAATATAGAGACTTTTTCTTGTTTCTTTTTTTGTTTGTTTATTTTTTGTTTTGTTTTGTTTTGTTTTGTTTGAGTTGGAGTCTCATTCTGTCACACAGACTGGAGTGCAGTGGCCACACACGGCCACTGCAGCTTTGACCTGCTGGACTCCAGTGATCCTTCTGCCTCAGTCTTCCAAGTAGCTGGAACTACAGGCGTGCACTACGACGTCCGGCTAATTTTTGATTTATTGTAGAGATGAGTTCTCGTCAAGTTGTCCAGGTGTGTCTTGAACCCGCGGACTCAGGCAATTCACTCACCTCAGCCTCCGAAAGGCGTGGGATTACAGGCTGAGCCACCAAGCCTGGCTTTCTTGTTTATGAACAAAGTGTAGGGAGAAGTAATTTTGATCAAAAATATTGATTTCTTTACAAATAACTTTAAAACATTCTGTATATATTATATTTCATAAATTCTCAAAGACTAAAGTTATATTTTGACCAAAATTTTAGTGCATGACATTATTTGGCCATATAAATATATAATACATAATGTAAGTAACATTTGAAATAGTCAAAATCCATTTATTGTACTGCATACAATTTTAAAAATTTTTACAAGCATCACAAAGTTGAGGTATTTTTACAGATTTATCTTGTAATCACTGTTTTGGTTCTAGTGTGTCATTGCTTAGCAGCCTGTACTTCTTTGCTCTTCTCACAATAAAACTAATGAAAACATTTACTTATTGTCCTCTTTTTACAGATTTACAGTTGTAGATAAGAAATGTTAAATAGCTTTCCCAAGGTCACTTAGCTAGTGAAAGGCAGAATCTTCATTCAAGCTGTGGAATTTTTTTCTCAGGTCCTGGGGCTCTGATCCACCATCCTTCATTCACTTACTCCCCTCTAACACCTCTGCCTATGTTGTATAAGAAACATCTTTTACAGCAGAATTCCCCACAGACTATGAAGACCAGTTAGTAACTCAATCCTACCATGCTGGTAACATTTATTCACTTCCTTGCAAATTTATAACATCTCTGTTCATCTCTCTAATTTGGCACCTAACTCCAATATGACTCTGAGAGCTTTCTCTAATGAATTTCCATGGTTTCCTTCTTTTTTGATTTTCCCAATTGTTATATCTGGAGATCCTTATTGATCAACCAGTTGACTGAAGTCTGTCCCTATTTTTTAACATAATTAAGAATTGACTCAACCTCTATACCTCTACTTTCCTTGTCAGTGTATAGAACACTTTATAGCTATTTCTTCCTGTACATAAGTGTATTATCTCACTAGCTATGGTATACCTCTACTTTTTGAGTTCCATAAGAATATGATATTTTTTGTGGAATATTATGTTAAGCTTTAGAAATGTACTTGAACATGAGTTTAAAATAGGACATAAAAACAAGGTTCTCTTCATCTTCCATTTTTACTATTCTAAAGAAATTTTTTCATTGTCTTCATAGGCACACATTTTCTGCTTATTTGTACATATGTACTTGAGCTTCACATTTCAATCATTCTAAAACTGAAATGAATTTTCTTCCCAATTCTCAATGAAGGCACTTTTCTGCAGGCTGAGTGAATGTTCTCTTTTATTTTAATCAACTGTGGTCAGAGGAATAGATTGTCTTTGTGCCAATAAAATCCTCTGGAGCTACATTTATGTTTTTATAGGCTAAGGCAATTTCTATGTAGCATTAGACAATCATGTCAGTAGCTACTTGGCACTTAATGTGAACAAAGCAATTATCAGACTTAGATTTTATTCTTCCTTTCCCCCCACCTAATTTTTAGGAGTAGATCTTTCTTCTGTATCAGTGAGGATAGTCACACCATTGGGTGAGAGTTTCCATAAAGGTCTCTATACTTGAATTAAAATTTCACTTCCAATTGCTGCCATTTGTACTACTTTTTTATTATTGTCTCACAAATTATCACAAATTGAGGGACTTGAAATGACACTCCTTTAGTGGCATTTTGGTATCTTTAGAAGTTCAGTACAAGCCAGGCTCGGTGGCTCAGCCTGTAATCCCACACCTTTAGGAGGCTGAGGTGAGTGGATTGCCTGAGCCTGCGGGTTCAAGACCCACCTAGGCAACTTGATGAGACTTCATCAAAAATCAGCTGGTGTGTTAGCACGCGCCTGTAATTCTGTCTGCTCGGAAGGCTGAGGTGGAAGGATTGCCAGAACCCAGCAAGTGGAGACTGCGGTGGCCTGGAGCAGCCACTGCACTCCAGTCTGGGCGACAGGGTTAGACTCCAACTCAAAAAAAAAAGAAGTTCAGTACAGTATGGCTGTATTTTCTGTTCAAAGTCTAATAAAGCTGAAATCAAGATGTCAACTGGGACTACTGAGCCTTGGGTCCTACTCCAGAATCACTTGTTATAAGTAGAATTTCTTCCCTTTGCACATTCCCACATAGCCCTTCCATCTTCAAGCAAAAAAAGGGTGTCCTTTTCAAACTAAATATCTCTGATTTCTGTTTCTACCACATCTCACTTATTTATATGTCCTACTTTCTTTTATCTTTTTAAGGACTTATGCAGTTACATTGGCATCTTCTAGGTAATACAGTATTATCTTTTATTTTAAGATCAGTTTACTATTAACCTTTGTTATATAGTCAAAGTTTCTTTTCCTGTGTAACAAAATATAGCCATGGGAGTGACACTGAGGGTGGAGACTAGGGAAAAAAATCTGCATCATATAAAAATATAAAAATATGTCCTCAAGAGCAAAACTGGAAGTTTTATAATTAATTTTTATGAATTGAATATATTGTTGAAATCAAATCTGATAAAAAATAACACAAGAAAAATACCTATTAAATGTCGCTAATGATTACATATGCAACCCTCTAAAGTTACATATACAGTAGACTTATTTCAGGTGTGTATTTTCTTTTCCTCCATTCTTCTGGACAAATAATGGCTCAGATACATGTATTTAAAGCTTCTAAATCTCACTAAATTCTCCTCACTGTGACAAAACATGTTGTATTTTTTTGGCTATGCAAGAAATTAAGTACTAATAGTTCTCTTCTATTTCCACCTTCAGCGTTATCTATTTTTATAATCAATCTCTCTATATACATATATGTGTGTGTGTATGCATATATGTATCACATCTTGCTGATTTCTTTTTCTGACAATTGCATGCACATATGTACATGTATATTTTCTGACATATATACATATATAGACGTATATGTTTTCTGACAATCTACCTACACACACACACAAACACATATGTTTCTCTCCACATGATGCCCCCTTTTGTACTATTTAAAGCATAATACCTCAAACTATTGGTTATAGTAATTATTCCCATTTTCTCTATACTCATTCTCTTTGGAATTCACCATTATGCTAGCAACAATCTCCACAGGGACACGAGTGCCTTTCATGTTGCTACAATCAATAGTAAATTTTCAATCCCCACCTCATATATTCTATCAGCAACACTTAATGCAGGTATGGTACCTTTTTTACCACTCCATACAGTTCCTGGGACATCTCAGTCTCTCAATTGTTCTTCTGTATTTCTCAGCTTCTTTTGTTCTGGATATTACATTATCTCAGAATCAGTCTTTGGCTCTTGTTTCTGTTTTCAATACTATCTACATGATAACTCCCAAATATTATGTCTCTCTCTGTAGAGATATATATCCAAATCTCATTAAATCTCAAACTTAGATATGCAATTGCCTAATTGAACAGTGAGTTTAGATGCTAATGAGCATCACAATTTCAGCTTGTCTAAATCAAATTGATTTTTATTCTCTTCTCTAGCTTTGTTTCTTTGTGAACTATTTTCTTTTAAGACAATTCCAATTTTATTGCCCAAGTTCAAAACCTTGCAATCATGCATGTGTTGAGAGCCACAATCACTACTAAAAGTAAGGTAAAAGGGACGTGAAAACAGGAAAAATGCCAGATGGGAGCAAGGCCCCAGTAAAATGCGGCCATGACGGATGCAAAGCCTCATGGATCCTGTTTTACAGACCTTCCCTAACTTTGAAGGATTGCATGCATAGGCTTGAGAATATTCCCTCTTTAATTGAGATAATAGATACGTAAATGGATGATGGCATTTGACAGCAAAAACTATACATAGGCAAAATGGAGGTGAGATTGCAGCAAAAAAGGGTGCCCCTTAGGGTGTGTAAAGGGTGTTTTTCAGTAAACAGCAGAAGGCCGAGAAGAACCAGTTTGGGCCCCATCCTCATAAACAACAGACCCCAGCTGAGAGCTGGTGGAAAACAAATGTTTGATATAAAATATAAGTTAAGATATTTTAGGATTAAATAAGTAGTTAATGAAGATAGAATTTAGAATATTAATAATAAGATGGTAAGATAAGATAAACTAGTAAGATAAGAGATATATAATAGTATAAGTGATAGTTAAGAAAATATAGAGACATAAGGATAGAAATAAGATTAATAGAAAAAAATAATAGTAGTAAGTAAGTTAAATAAGACTTAGGGTTAATGTTTAGCTTTATAGGGTAAGGATATTGTAGGCCTATAATAGTAAATAGTTATAAGAAAGTTAGGAAGAAAACCAGGACGTTCATAAATGTCTGACTTAAGAAAAACACCACTTGTGGTTGAAATTGTTAAAGGTCAACCTTATTGTGAGTGCAAAAAGGATGTACGTGGGCGTTTGGTTAGCAACATAAGATACATTTGTGGGTACAGGGCTGAGTGGAAAATCTATATAAGCTTGTGAAAAATAAATAAAAATTGGCAGAGTCTTGAGCTCTCCCCAGGAAGAGGATTCCTGTTGTTTTCGTCTTTTCTTTTTCGCCACTTCCCGATTCTCCTGTCTCAAGCCCTGACTCTCTCCTGGAGCTGAACTCCAGCATGCATGCTCAATGCCTCCTTTCCTCTTATGTCTAATATTGGATATGCCAGCAAGTCCTGTCAGTTCTATTTCAAAACACCCAGATTCTGATCACTTCTCATCAACTCCACTGCATTTATGCAGGTCTGAGTTTTCCTTTTCTCTTACTTGGATTACTTTGGTTGACTCCTACTCAGCTTTCTGTCTCTAACCCTATACTTCATTCTGTTTAAAACACATCAATCATAGTAATCATTTTGAAATTAAATTCACATTATGTCACTTCTCTTGTTAAAAACTTAGAATAGGTTAGTTACCATTAACCCTCAAAATAAAGCCAATGCTCTTAGCTATGTGATCTGATATCTTGTTACATCTCTTACCAGCATTTCTCGTTCTCCATTGCTTTTTATTTCTTTTTATTTTTTTATTTTTTTGAGTCAGAGTCTCACTGTGTGGCCCAGACTGGCGTGTATTGGCAAGTTCCCGGCCACTGCAGCTTTGACCTGCTGGACTCCGTTGATCCTTCTGCCTCAGCCTTCAAAGTAGCTGGAACTACAAAAGCATGCTACCACACCTGGCTAATTTTTTGATTTATTGTAGAGAGGCGGTCTTGGCAAGTTGCCCAGATGGGCTCAGGCAATCACTCATCTCAGCCTCCCAAAGCGCGGGGTTACAGACTGAGCCACAGAGTCCGGCTGCTTTTTATTTCTATAACAATTGTCAAGTGATATGTTAACCAGATTTCCTGTCTCCCCACTCTTAAATATTAACTCCATGTTGGCAGTTATTTATATCAATTTTACCTACAACTTCATTGCCACTGCTGAGATTGCTAGCCACATAGCAGTTTATCCATACTTGCAGAATTATTAAAGAATATTGAGTTCAGTTTTTTTCACTATGGAAAGCCTGACATGGAGAGTCTTTCAGCATTTATGGCTTTCCTTTTTTACCATTACTCACTACCGGAAACTTATGTTAAGATCTTACTGTCCTGGAGCTGATGTGTGGAGTGTTTGCCCTTGATCATTCAATATTATCCTTCAGATTCTCCCAAATTATCACTCATGTAAAGCATAAATCCTAAATAAATTTTTTAGTACTTAGAATTATTATATAAGAAATCAACTGAGAAACAGGTTAAAGTTTGTTAATACATATTTTCATTTATTTGTTCCACAAATATATCTGTTATTTTTATTTAAAATTTTTCATATCCCAAATGCACTACTTGTAGCTTTTCAGATGCTGTACAAGTAAATTATCACCATTTGACTATCCCATTTCTCCAGCTCTCAGGTTTTACTCCCCTAAAAGACAATTAAACCGCTCCACCAAATTTCTTAAAATATATACTTATCCTTGATTCAAACACTTGTTTTAAATTTAACCAAATTCCTAGAGTCCTAAACATGAAGCAGCATCACCACAAAACTTCAGAACGCTGTTCCTAAGGCCATGATAGAATTTTGTAGATTATGCTTGTTGGGGATATGAGATTGCAAATAAATTCCTCCTGGTTTCCTTCCATTTTGGATATTTTTCTAGCGTAAGCTGAATATATTAAGCCTCTACAGCAGATATATTAAACTACTATGACTATTACATATATATTTGCGTAAGTATATATATAAATGTGCATATTACTTAAATATATTTATATATGTGTCACCTAAATATATATAAATTAATCATAAGTGACAAAAATTGGACTTCCTCAAAATAAAGAAGTTTTTGCTTAAAAAAAACTATTAACAATTAGAAGAAAGCCCATAAAATGAAAGAAAATATTTGCAAATCATATATCCAATGAGGGTCCTCTAGTTGTTTCCAGATCTGTTGGTTCTGGCAGTATATGTTCATACATTATTTAAGCCTTAGATCTCTGCTCCAATACATTCAGTCAGAAAAATATGACTGAGATAAAGACACATGTACTAATAAAACAAACAATCTGCTTTTCATATTTTGCATGTCCTTGTATGTCTACACTTCAGAATTATCATGAGCAAGAGTGAAGTGCAATACAGCATTGAATTATTTCTTAGTTTCCTAAAAATGCTAACACGATAATAACAAAGATTCCAACAATCACTTCTTAGCTGTAAAATCTTGTCTACTTTTCTTTTCCTTAAAAAAAAAAAACTTTGTCTTTGATTTTTCTGATGTTTTTCAAATCATGTAAACATACATGACATATATGTATAACTTTTAGTGCAAACCAAACTATACAATACATAAAAACAATAAAAAATAAGAAATGACAAATATTTAATATCCCTTGACTTACTCAGAAAAGTATTTTCTTATTTTTTTATTCAAAACTAGGTATATACATATAGGTATAGTACATAATTTGAAAGTCATATAATATACAAAGGTATATGACTTCTTTGCTGTATCTTATCTATACCTTTGTATCTGTAGCTTGTCTATCTATATCTATATATCTATCTAATTAGCTGTCACATATCTATATCTTATGCCTTATACCATATTAGTTGATATATTTTAATCTTTATTAGAATACAGTTTCATTTTATTAACTCAGTGATTATTTAACTTAATTAAAACTATAACTATTTGAATTATCTTGCTTCATTTAATTCTTAGTATTGAATGTTTTCCTCAATTTTCACAATGTGTCCTATATTAATTCGAAGGTGATTTTTTTTTTATTTTTTGAGTCTCATGGTTTGCTTTCAATGAAGAGACTCTATAGAATTACAATTTTCAAAACATACACCACAATTGCAGGAATATTTTCTAAGTATTATTTAGAATATTATGTTGATTTTTGAAATGATAATTATGGAGAAATTTTTAAATTCAAAGGCCAGAATCAAATTCAAAATAGTTTAACCAAGTCATGGGAAAGGAAATATTTGTTCATACTTTTAAGTATTGGAAACAGAGTAGAAAGGAATGATTCTCTCATGTCATTCTAACTTCTGCCTCCCGTGTGCTGGTTTATTCCAGAATCTCTTTTCTATTATTAGCTAAAGTTAGTTGTAAATTTTCATATCCCTAAGCATTAAGAGAAGAGAAGAGAGAATTTTGGCTTTTTGCCAAACTTTGAAGGCATGCTTTCTTTTGTACGATCATCTGAGGCCAGGGTTGGCACGCTTGCAAAAAGGAATAACACTGCTCATTTGTTTCTGTGGTCAGAGTTTGGGTTAGAGAGGAACATTGCTGAAAGAAGGGTGCAGGAACAACTCAGAAAGAATACTAACAGACACCATGCCAACAGCTAAACACTGAATCCACTAGATTTATACCTCTATTATCTTGCATATTTTTGAATTTTAGATTTTTCTAATAATTCTTTCATAGCACTGTGTTTGTATGCATGTTGCTTCAAAATGTTGTGGAAGGGATAAATACATTTGGGGGAAAAAAGTTCAGTTGGACTGGGAATTCAGATGTTGCCAGTGACAAGATGATTCTTGTGTTGATTATAATCAATATGTTGGATATTTGCAGAGCAAAATACAACTTGCAGACTTTAGATAGATCAAACTTGAAAAGACAAAATGTGACTAAGCCTGTGAGGGCTGTTTGTGTCACTGTGAAGATACTGATTGGACAACACAAAAGAACAGGTAAGGTAACCTGAGGAATGTAGAAAATTATTCAGTTATTTGAATTATAGTGACAAGATTGCAGGCTGGCATGGGCAGAACTATTATAGATACTTTTCTATTACAATGCAAGTCAATTTAATCTTGCTCCAAAAGAGGCTTTCCACTAAACTATGAAAGGTTACTTTGAGAAAAATCTTGGAGCATCATAGCATAAAGAGATAAACATTTTAATAAACTATTTTAGCAGTATTTTTAGACAAATGCATATCATTCGACACTATACATTCCAAATTCAAGACCTGATCTGTCCTTCTCTGTAAACAAGAGAGAGCTTAGGGTTAGAAAGTCACTGCTAGAAGTTTTACTCTCACAGGAACCTTGCTTTATTTTATTCTTCTACAAGCCCCAAGTTAAATGGTACAGAACAAATGTTTGGCAGTTTGGAATGCATTCTCTATTGTTCCTGAAGTACCATCTGGCACAGCAATCTTGAATAAAGAAAAATCTTAATGACCATCTTGACTGATGGTTATAATGGATGCATCTCTGCTACTCTTGTAACATCTATGAGTAATTTTAACCAGATGGATAAGAGTCACAAATCTCAAGAGTGTTCAGTTGTTTATAATTCTTAAAACCTTTTAATAATGTGAAATTTAGATCAAAATAAAGCAGACTGGTTAACATAGTCAGAATATGTCCTCATATATAATTAAATACTCAGTGAAAAACAAAGGCATGTTCCTGAGATATGCATTCTTGTTTTGAATTGCTCTGTTACATGACTCCTCTACAGGAGGTTTAAGAAACAATTTGTTCATATTTTAGGTACAGAAGCCAGCATTGCCCAAACAATAATATTTCTAACATAAATTATACGTGTGAACTATGACATTAATCATGGCAAAAATATAAAGGAGATTAAGGAAATCAACAAGAGATAAACAGAAGCCAAAGTGTGTCCTGAGACTCTTGGAATCATGGGAACTATATTGAATGTTAATTGTTGCTTAAATACTCCTGACTTTTACATTTCCAGTCTGGATGCTTCAAAGAACTTGAAAGAATTCAAAAAATTCTTGTTCAAAGAACAAGAAGGAATACTAATGTCTTGCATACCACATCTGGCAAAGATGAATCTGTTTTAGATTCTAAGAAGCTAATCAAAGTTTAGCTTAGGTAAGTAAACAAATCATCTTATTTATCAAATTTTGCCCAGAGACAGTAATTGCTGGTTAAAAAAAAAATGCACCTTTAATTGATATTTTCTAACCATAGATTGTACTACAAAGCTTCATTTAAGTAGTTTTAATAATAATATTAAATTAATACACTGAAACTAGTCAGGTTGTATGAAATAAATGAAATGTCCATATTTGTTGATACCATTACTGGTTCTCTAATTTTTCCTTTAAGAAAGACCTATATGCTACACAGGTGCTTGATCATGAAAAGATTAAAAATACATGGCTCTTATCTCAAGGAAAGTACAGGTTAGGAGTCTGGTAGTCTGAATATTTTCCACTAATGTGAGCTAGATGAATGCACTGAATCACTTATCTTTTCTGAGTCTTTGTCATCATGACCAGTGCTGTAGCTTTGCCAATTCACTGGCTAGCTACCTACAACAATCATGAGGATACTGCCATGGCAGATAGATAGTCTGTTGCTATTAGAACGAACTATTTTGAGATGTGCAAGGTGATTGTATTATATATTTTGACCTAATTAACTTTAGGGTATTGTCTAGAAAGAGCCACAACAGATCTTTCTTATACATGAAAGCCTGAAATAGACTGTATTTGCAACAGACAAATGTCCAACTCTTACAGATGTTCTTGCTGCCACTATGATGTTAGAATGATGTCAGTCAATAAAAATTCTGATCCATGTGACAGTCTTTGTCCACCCTGGGAATCTATTGAATGTTAACATCAATTGCTATACCTGTGAATTTGAATGCAGGACTAGCTCTATATCTTATATCACTAACCTTTCCTTACTAAGGCTCTGTGCAGTACTTAGTAGGATCTCAAAAAGCAGACACTATGTTGTATTTGTCAATTCAGTGTCTGAAGCAATGAGTATGACGTCTAAATTGGAAGGGTGGCACATGACATTGAAGTCCAGTCTGAAGATACACTATAAGATGCTTGTGATAAAACACATTGCTAGAAATCTTTTCATATTAGATCATATAACTGGTGTGTATATCTTTTTTTAAATTCAGTACAGGAATTCTAAGTCATTTCAGAGTTTCAGATTTTGATATGCATAGTTTATATCATTTTATAATATAATAGCTAAATACTAACTATAATCATATTCTACAAATATAAATTTTATATTTGCAAAAATAATTCATTTAAGGGTGATTCTATTTTGTACTTGTTTTTATTTGTATTCCTACTTGTCCTTAGATTTGCCTCTTTGGATGTATGTGCATGGAAACATGGAGGATCCATGTATGATTCTACATGCTGAATGCCCATTACATATATTTAATACATGAAATGTATTAGAAATGTCATATGTTCACATCTCATTTACAATGAGCATAAAATTATATGACAAAAACTACTCATTCAATGTAAAAATATTATCTAAATATCATAGAAATTATTTATTTATTTATTTAAAGAGGTGGGAACAAGTCAAATGTTCATGAACAGATGAATGAATAAGCAAGACTTGGTGTGTCAGGAAGAAAGGAAGACTAACAATAAAAAAAAATACCTGTGAGAGTATCCAGATGACAGATTTGCAGACAAATAATTCAAAGCAACTTTTATAAATACGCTTGAGAACCACAAAAAATGCTTAAATAAGCAAAGGCAGATATAATGACAATGTCTTATTAAAACAAAAAGAGATCAAGTGATTAAAGTTGTAAAAAATAATCATATGGAATTTCTGAAATCAAAAATAATAATGTAAATAAAAATTTACTCCAGAGTTTAAGATTAGATGTGAAATCACAGAGGGGATAATTATTGAGGTTAAAGAAAGATAATACACAATCCAAAGAGCAGAGAGAAAATTGAATGACAAAAATAGGCAAAGCCTCAGAGAAATGTGGAATACCACTAAGTTACACATGTAATGGAAAAGGAGAGAAAGAAAGACTTAGAAAAGTTACCAATTAGAAAATGACTGAAACATCCCCACACTTATTGAAAAACATCAATCTACACCTCTAGGAAGTTCAACAAACTCCAAATAGAATAAAAACTAAGGGATCTACAGACACACATAGCAGAAACAGTGGAAGACAAAGATAATATCTTAAAGGAATCAAGAGGAAAACTAGTTGTCATATCCAATGAAGTTACAATAAGATTAACAACTGCTGCCTTGCTTTAGTTTTTTGATCTAATTATTATCTACCCTGTTCTTGGTGATATTATACCATCTAAGATTTTAGACACTACCTATAATCTAATGGTTTATAAGTATATATATCCTGACTAGATTTCTCAGCTAAAATATGGATTAAAAAATCTAACTGCCTAATTCTCTATCTGGATATGTAGATATGCTTAAGACTTCTATATAGAAATATCTGAAGCTGACTGTGACCTGAAGATAACCAGAGCACAATGAAACACAAGTTCTTTACTAGACTGATTCAGTCACTGCTAGACGCGTAAGTACTACATACACATGCTAATTGCCTAAAAGAAGATCATAAATGAAATCAATAAAAAATAGAAGAATACAACAAAAAATATATACTATAGAAAAAAATCAGTGAAACTAAAACTTTTTTTTAGAAGATAGAAAAAATTAGACTAAGAAAAACAGAAAGAAGACACAAATTGCAATCAGTAATTAAGGGGAGTACAGAGGACTTATGTAGGTCCTACTGACATAAGAGAATAATGAGAAAATATAGCATCAGAAAACAAAAATACATACACACAAATTTAAGAAAATTATTGCAAGATTTGTGTAACCCAAAATATTAATAAGTAGAATCAAAAGGAAGCTTGCACAAGTGAAGCGATACATCATCCGGTGGACTAAAACTATCAATATTGTTAAAATATAAATTTTTACCAAATTGATTAATGAACTTCGATAAATTTTAATAAAATACTCAGAAAACTTTTTAAAATTTCTATGCAAGTTAAACTTATTTTAGAAATTTTATAATAATCAGAGGAGCTAGATTGGTCAATGTAGTTTTGAAATAGAAGCATTTGGTGGACTCTCATTACTTAATTTCCAGGCTTACTATAAGCTACGGTAAACAAGTTATTATAATATCGAAAAAAGGAAGGGCCTAACAATCAGTAGAACAGGTATAATGGTTCATATATATTAATATATATGTAGATATACATATGTATTTTATAAATCAATTGACTACATGTAGTGTATTGCTTTAAAAAGAAGTTGTGAAATAACTTCAATGGAAAAAGTGTAGATTTTATAACAGTGTACTAATTATCTTGACATTATATTTAAAATTTAAACCTTGGCAAATGTCTTGCAGTATACAAAATGTAGCTCAAATGGATTATAAACCTAAATATGAATATAAATTTGCAAATTTTTATTAGAAACAATTTTTTTTTTTATCTTGGCATAGTAGAAGCTTTCTAAGATACAACTAAACAATAAGCACATTCTGAAAAGCAAAATAAAGGTGGCTCAGCCTATAATCCTGCATCTTTGGGAGGCTGAGGTCATTGGATTGCCTGAGCCTGTGGGTTCAAGACCCACCTGGGCAATTTGGCGAGACCTCATCTCTACAACAAAATCAAAATGACCTGGGCATGGAGCGCATGCCTATAGTTTCAGCTACTTGGAAGGCTGAGGTGGAAGGATACCCAGAGCCCAGCCGGTCGAGGCTGCGGTGGCCGGGAGCAGGCACTGCACTCCAGTCTGTGTGACAGAGTGAGATTCCAACTAAAAAAAAAAAAAAAGAATGATTTGGACTTTATAAAAATAAAAACTTTCTACCCTTTGAAATAATGTGATAAGATTTTTTTAAAGTCACAGATGGAAAGAAAATATTTGCCAAGAACAAATTAACGAAAATCTTATATAGGAATTACACAAAAATTTCCAAAAAACAAAAATGAGAAAAGGATTCAATAAAGAATGATTAAAATCCTTGAATAAACACTCCTATTCAATAGTATACTGGAAGTTCTAGCACGAGCAATTAGGTGAAAGAAAGAAATAAAAGGTATTTAAGTTGGTAAGGAAGAATTCAAACAATCTCTGTTCATGATGACATAGTTCTATAATTGCAAACCTTCAAGACTCCTCCAAAAAACTCATAGACCTGATAAATAATTTCAATAAAGTCTCAGGATACAAAATTTCTATGTGCTGATAAGACTGTAGCTAAGAAACAATCAGGAACCCAACCCTTCTGCAATAGGTGCACACATGCGCATGTGCACGTACACACACACACACACACACACACACACACACACACATACACACACACCTAAGAATACACTGAACCAAGGAGATAAAAGATCTCTCTAAAAGAAGAACTACAAAACACTAATAAAAAAAACAAAACATGTATGACACAAACAAATAAAAGAACAACCCCTGTTCACAAGTTAGAATAATCAATATCATTAAAATGACCAGTGCCTGAAACAATCTAGGAATCTACAAATTGAATGCAGTCCCTATCAAAATATCAACATAAGTTTTCAGAAAACTAGAAAAATATTCTAAAGTGTACATGGAATTAAAAAAGAGCTTAAATACCCAAAGCAATACGAATAAAAAGAATAAATATATGGAGGCATCACAATACCTGACAAAATTATACAGCAAGGCTGTAAAAACTAAAACGACATAGTGTACTGGTATAAGAATAAGCAGATAAAACAATGGAACAGAATAGAAAATTCATAAATAAAACTACATACCTACAACCAACTGATCATCAACAAAGCTGAAACAAAGAAACAATAGGGAAAGGACGCCATATTCAAGAACCCGTTTGGGGGAAATTGGCTAGCCCTGCGCAGATGAATAAAATTAGAACCCTACCTCTCATCATTTACTCAAATTAGCTCAAGAGGGAGAAATTGGACTGCTGCCTCTCATAATTTAACCAAATTAACTCAAAAGAAATTTAAGATGTAAATGAAACTATAAAAATCTTAGGAAAAAACCTAGAAAACTCTTCTGTACATTGGTCTAGGCAAAAATTTATGACAATGACCAATGAAACAAATGTGACAAAAACAAAAGACAAATGAGATTTAATGAAAAAGTTTCTGTAGATCACAAGGAATATTTAGCAAAGTGAACAGAAAAACTCAGGGAATGGGAGAAAGTATTTGCAAATTATGCCTCAAAGAATTAATATGCAGAATTATAAGAATCTCAAACAAATCAACATAAAAAAATAAGCAACTGCATCAGAAAGTGGGCAAATCATGAATAAGATATACACTAATATTTTTAAAATGCTCAACATCACTAATCATCAGAGAAATGAAAATTAAAACCACAATAATATATACTCTTACTCCAGTCAGAATAGTTACTATCAAAAAGTCAAAGAACAGATGTTGATGTGGTTGTATAGAAAAGGTAATACTCATACACTGTTGTTGAGATTGTAAACTAGTTCAGCCTCTATGGAAAACAGTAAGAAGACATCTCAAAGGACTAAAAATAAAAGTATAATTTAATCTAACAATGCCACTACTGGGTGTCCACAGATAGAAAAATATATACTACAAGAAGAGATACCTTCACCTATATGTTCGTTGCAGCATTATTCACAATAGCAAAGATGTGAAACCAACCTAAGTGCCAATCAGTGACTGAATTTTTTTTAAATGTGATATCTATACAACCATGGAATACTGATAAGTCAAATAATGTCTTTTGCAGTAACATGGATGGGACTGGAGAATATTATCTTAAGTGAACTCATCAGAAACCAAAAACCAAACACAACATGTTCTCATTTATTTGTGAGAGCTAAGTGATCATAAAGATAAAGATAACAGACACAGGAAACTTAATGTGGGGAATGAAAGGGAGGTTTACGTTTAGAAGTTACCTATTACACACAGTGATCACTATCTGAGAAATGGGGTCACCTGAAGCTCCATCCCCACCAGTATGCACCATGTCTGTGTAAAAAATACACACGTGTACTCCCCACATCTTAAATAAACACATTTCTAAACCTGAGTCAAATACCAAAAAATTAAAAAAAAAAAGACTTGAACAGATACTTCAGGAAAAAAGATATACAGACAGAAAATAATAAATGAAAGATACTGCTTTCCATGACCACAATCCCAGGTCTATACATGGATCTGGTCAGTGGCAAGCTATCTCAAGTGCTTTCTCTGTACCAGACTCCTATTTTCCACACTGCTTTCAAAGTCTGATAAAATAATATTTTTCCCTTTGTTTAATTTCTCCTCTACTTCCCTTAAAAGTTGATACTGGATTAAAAAAATGAGATTACTCATCATTGGTTTCATGATTTCACTGACTCCTGAACACTATTTTTACCACCCTGTCATCCTATTTTTAATACTTTTGCCTAATTCATTCTTGCCAAATCTTTAGGTATAGCCTTCCTTCAGAGTATGTGAAATGATTTGTAGGTCTTCTCTTCCATAAGCTTATGTAGGAATAGCCATAAACTAACCAAAAAAATCATTAAATATTATGGTACTTCAACTGATGATAATGTTTTGAGTGTAATTTTTAAATATAACTATAATAACTTAATAACTAAATATCACAAAATATAACATCACTGCCTTGTATGACATGCAAAATGTGAGATGAAATAAAATAATTTAAAATACACAACATATACGTTTCTTTGCTATAAAAATATTGATAATTGCAGTTTTATTTTTTAGACCTTTAAAAGAGTAGGATTTTTTAAAGAAAAAAACAAATAAGTTCACACCAAAATTAAGAGAAATGTACAGAAATTTATAATATACTCTTTTCCTTTACATATGTGTTGCCTCCACCGTTATCAACATTCCCAACAGTGTGATCCACTTGTTATAATATTGATGAATCAGCATTTACACACCATAATCATTTAAAGTTAATAGTTCACATTAGGGTTCACTGTTAGTACTCAAATTCTGGAATCTGGACAAATATATAATGGCATATATCTACCATTATAATATTATAAAGAGGAAGAACCTGCAAAATAAATTGTGATTGATACCCCAGAGAAACAGGATAAAAACAAAACATTCAAGAGATAGTGCTTCCACAGAAGGATAAATAAAGAGGAAGAGAAAACTTTAAGGTTCTTGGTTTCATATTACACTGTCAAAATCTCTAGGCATCAAACAATGAGATCAATGAAGCTATCTTTAATTTGGTAAGAAGATTAGTTGATAAAGTTGAGAAGAGTTATTTTGGGAGCTACACTTTTGGGTGTTGAAAGCATGTAAATGATATAGAAGAGGGGAAACTATTGACTTTTCAATATACAGGGGATAAGATGAGTTAACAGGTTCTTTGTGGTAATGTGAATGTTTAAAATGGAATATTTCAATGCTGAATACAGTGTGCATATAAAGAAGATGAAAGCAAAGAAAAATTGGATAACTGATTGTGAAAAATGTATCTAAGACGTTTAGACGTTTAGAGAAAAATTGAATCAGACACAGGTAAAAGTTATTTTTGATCAGGAAATGGGAATACTTTAATATATACAAGATATGAAACGTTTCTTATTTCAATTCTAATACTTCTTTTTTATATAAAATATTTGTTATTTTGGTTCTACCAGGAATTCCTCTTATTCAAAAGCCATTATTGCATGTATGAAAAAGATGTTGGATTCATATTTTGTCACAACAGTGAGCAATGTCAGAAGGTTGTGAAGAAATACTGAGATTTAACTTAACATAAACAGAATTAAATATTTGCATAAGGATAAAAATAACAGAACATACGTTTAACATCCAAGTATTTAAATATCGTATCATAATTAAGACATTATCTAAAAAATAGAGATAAAAGTAGTATGACCAAAAAAAGTATGCAATCAAGTTTTAAATGAAACCTTCAATAATAATAAGCTTTTAATTTAGAACTGAGGCTAAAAGCAATTACAGTAAACAATATAAATATATAAAAATATAAAACTAAGCCAAAATAATACAAATCTTATATATTGCAAAAACGATGATTAAAGGAAAGTCTAGATTATCCACGAAAGGCAGAAAAACAACAGAGAATGAGAGATCAAGAAAAATGTAAATAAAAATATGCTATTTGATTGAATATATTTATATTATTAATAAGTGCAAATAAGTTAAAATTCTCAAAAAATCAAACTTTTCTCCTGAATAATCTTTGGGCGGAAGATAAAATAAAACTAGCAAAAATACATATAAAATAATTGTGATAAAATAACTACATATTTTGACCTATAAACTCAACCTAAATCACTCAAAGAAAATTACATAAATTAGAATTTTTATATTATGAAATAAAAAGGTATGTTTTAATGATAAAGAAATAAAAATGTCTGTCAGTATCTTTTATCATATTGATAGATCAAAGAGAAAATAAGTCATATGACTATATGATTAATTATTTGAAGATTTTAGGGCCATTCATTTTTGTTGGTTAAAAATTATAAGCATTACTTTGAATCAGATTATAATGATAAGATTTGCTTTTTTCCCTTCTGTTTACTATTTTAAAATTTAAAATTTTTCATTTTTCTCAAATTTATTTTGCTGCACTGAGACATGTCACTGTCATCTTCCAAAAGCTACTAGTAATAAATAAACTTTCTGAGTTCCTGAAAATCTGAAAATATTTAATTTTGTTAGCTCACTGAATTATGTAATATAAAATTATATGACCAACTTAATTTCTCTAAAAACTTTTGTAGGTAGTTCTCTGATGTTTACAGCTTTAAAAAATGATGAATATATTACCATTTCTAATTGTTACACATTTTTATTTTAAAAACTTTTGTCTTGGAACTAAATTTTGCTAAGAGGTGCCATGATTTAGGTAGCCATACATTCTGATTAGTGTCCTGTGGCCCTTTTAGTTCATTAAAAACTACATTAAATCTATTGGTCTTTCTTTAGCATTAGGAAATGTTCTTTTATTGATTATATCCACTCACTCTTTTCTCTTTTCTTTCCTATTGTGATGCCTATCTGACTGATAATAAGATAGTTTGGATACATGTTAACAGTTTTTTCTAACTTTTCTCAATATTTAAATATTTATAATGTTGCACTGATTTTGGAAAGTATTTTCTTGCTCAAAATTCCAGAGCACAAATTTTCTCTTTAGCATTGTGTATTCGGTTATTCAGTCTTTATTGTTTTTCACTTTTTCCTCCCTGTCTGATTTTACTTTTCAACATGTCTTAACAATTGTCTTATAGATATTTGTTTTACATCGTTAAACAATGCTGAATTAGAAAATCTCTTGAGAGAAAAGTATTTTTGAGAAAAAGATAGACATTGATAACTAAAATATTAAAGCATACTATTACCAAGTAATTTTACTTAAATTTTCCTTTAATATATGTAAAACATAGTGTACTTTAAATATGTGTCTAGCAGTCTCTTAGTTTTTAAAACTAGAAAATAAAAGCTTAAGGTAAAGAAATAATAGTCTTTTTGTTGTTGTTGGGTCTTTATCTGTTTGGAGTATCATTGTGATGTTAGCTTCATAAAATGATTTGGGAGAATTTTATCTTCCTCAATTGCCTGAAATACTTTCAAAAGGATTGGTATCAGCTCCTCCTTGTACATTTTGTAGAGAAGACCCAGGAATTCCACTATTGAGAATATACCTGGAAGAACTCAAATCATTCTACAAAAAACATACCTGCACACGTGTGTTTGTTGCAGTGCTATTCACAATGGCACAAACATGGAACCTACCCTGTTGCCCATGGAAGCTGGACTGGGTAAAAAAAATGTGGCACATATGCACAATGAAATATTATGCAGGATAAAGAAAGACAAATGTACGGACTTTGCAGCAACATGGATGAATTTAGAGTCAATAATACTCAATGACCTATCACAGAAACAAAGAACAGTGTACCATATGTTCCCACTCATAAGTCAACCTTGAACAATTATCATAATAGTATAAAAGAGGGATTGGCAGTTAAGGGAAACTGCTATGGGAGGAAGGGAAACACCTCATCAACAAGGGTACCTGCATAATCAACGTTTGAATACCTAACCCTGAATTTTACTCCACATCTTTAAAATAAAATAATAAAATAAAGAGAAATAATTTTGTTTTAATTTAAAAATTATAATTTGTTTTTATTGGTATATAAAACATTGATGATCAAAGATTTAGTAAAATCCGTATTGAAAAATGTCATGGTAGAGGACTGAAATGTACTTAAAAATATGACATTATGTATTAAATCTTGAAATTACAATACACGTAATTTATGCATATAGCAATTGCTTGACTTATATGCAAAGCTACCATTGATATGTCTGATCCTATCATCTTTTATTGATGGGTTCAATTATGCCAAAAGGAAAACGTAATTGCAAATGTATTTCAAAAAGTTAATTTTTATCTTTGCATAACTTACTTAAAAATAAAGTAAAAATTTCAATACCTTCATATTACTCAGAAGTCTCTCTTAATAGGCCATAGTCATAAATATATGAATTAGAAGACCGAATATTTATTTTTGGTGTAGTGATACTTTTTTATTTTTTATTTAGGTGGTAGAAGTCTGAAAGTTTGAAATCTTTTATTTTTCCTCTAACCAAAAATCCCATTTGTGTTTGGCCAGACAAAGGACATGCTTTGATTATATTTTAAGAGAAATCT
Source organism: Cephalopachus bancanus (assembly GCA_027257055.1). Taxonomy (NCBI): domain Eukaryota; kingdom Metazoa; phylum Chordata; class Mammalia; order Primates; family Tarsiidae; genus Cephalopachus; species Cephalopachus bancanus. The sequence goes on along the minus strand of JAPVLO010001481.1, from coordinate 7,689 downwards.
GCATCCTGCAAACAAGTAAAATATATAATTCTAAAGAACTCTATTTTTTCTAGTTTGGTAAGTCATTATGCTGCATTGTGCACAGAGATGGATTCATCTCTGGGCAAGATACCTTTCTTCCTTGGACAAATTAGAGGCTTGCTGGAATTATTAATGCTGGGTCTTGGAAAATGACAAGTAAGTAATCTTAGGTACAAACAGGCATTGGCACCCCATGTGGCAAAGCACCAGTTTGATTTAAACAAAATTTTAGAAAGAGATTTCTTCTTTCACTATTTTTAGGTAGTTATCTAGAAAACCCTGACTAGTTTTCAGTTTCCCTTTAGGAGTTTGAATCTGACAATAGAAGTTAAATAACAGCAGAGCCCCAGCCCTGCTTTGTAGTCAATCTTAGGAATCACTAACTACATTGAAGTTGTCAAATATGCCTAGTGATAAGATCTAATCCCTCAAAAATGGAGTTTGATAGTCCCTAAGCATCTACTCCTGGTAAGCTGATGTATCATGCTGGATAAACATGTCAGAAAAAAAATGGGTGTGTTAAATCTAAGAGGCAATCCCAGACGTCCTTCATAAGTAGCTCTCTGTGATTTAAGGTATCTTTCTCAAAGACCTAATTTATCTTAAAGGTATTGTGCCATAGGTAAATGTATTCTTAAATTATTTTATTGTAAAGACAATCTTTGCCTTGCTAACATCCATACATAAGAAAAGGTTTGGAATCTATATTTCCTCATACTACCTCAATGAGATGCTGGTAATATCTACCATTCACTCAAGCTATCGTATGGCTTCATCTCTGTGTCGATTGCCTATACCCAAGCAGAAGACAGAGCCATGTTCCTATTCCTTATCAACTGTATATCAGACAAAAATTATCTTGAATGATGCAGGTTTCTATAATTACCATTAGCTTCTCTTACAATTCAGTGCCTGTATTCCCTCCCTGTTCACTACCATTCTACAACTTTCCTATCCAACTGCCCTGTTTTCAATACTGCCTTAGCATTTGACCAGATTGATAATTTGTTAAACATGATCTCATCTTTAGGCTTCTTCCCAGAAGGTGATATTTATGTTCTGTCATTGCTTCGTCAACTGCACTACTAATTTGTCCTTCTCTAAACCATGTCCCTGTTTGCTCCCAAACACTGGTGGTTCTATTCTGAGAGATTTACATTGATAATTTCCATGTGAATTTAGAGTTATGACAATCATTGAGAATGTCAAAGTGCCGTTATTGGAGGCCCTGCTAAGAGAAAAGAAAGATAAGAAATCTACAATTTACACATTTTGTTCAGTGTGTTATCTAGGGTAAGAAAACCAGATTGCCTAGTAAGTTAACAAGCACAACGCAGAGGAGTATAACATTTTTTCTTGTATAAAATATGATTTTGTCTGAGATTATTGCATTTGAGATGGTGGCAGAAAACAGCAAGAACAATTAAGAAAGCTGAAGAGAGTATTAGCAAAAGCAAAATAATCTTTATTCCTGAAGAAGAGGTAGATTTGCCATTTTATTACTTTTATACTCATTTTTTTTATTTTGTGTGTATTATACTTAAAAAATAAGCTTGTTACTTGCAAATAATTTGACTCACAGAAGTTGCTTAAATAGTACAAAGAGTTCTTGTATGCCTTTTCATACAGATCTCCCCAATGACATGTTATATAACCCAATTATTCAAGCAAGGAAATTATCATATAGTTGGTAAAATACTATTAATACAATACTATTAACTAAATTGCAAGCATTATTTAAATTTCACCAGAATTTTCTCTCTCTCTCTCTTTCTTTTTCCTCTCTCTTTCTCTATATCTTTCTCTCTTTATTTCCTTTCTATCCCTCTCTTTATATTTATTTTTTATAGTTATATGGAATTTTATTATATATAATATGTCATGTAACCACCAGCACAAAGGGGATACAGAATAGTTCAATTATCCAAAGGAGACTCCTTTAGGAATTTCACACCCTCCTCTTAATCCTGTCCCTAGCAACCACATATCTGATGTCCAACACTAAAATTTTGATGGTTTTGAAAGTGTTATACAAGTGGAATCATAAAGTACATAAATTTTCAAATAGGTTTTTTTTTTTTTTTAGGATAAAATCACAGGAATGAGACTCCTCAGCTGTCTGGTAAATGTATGTTGAACTTTATAAGAAATTGCCAAAAAGTCATTTAGAGTGACTCATCTTTTACACTCCCACTAACATTCAATGAGAGTTCTCATTGCTCCCCAACCTCATGAAGACCTAAGATTGTCAGTACTATTTAGTTGGTCATTAATAGGTATGAAATGATATCTCCTCATAATTTTCACTTAAATATTCCCAATGCTTAATGATGCTCAACATGTTTTCAAGTGTTTATTTGCCATCTGCATATTATTTTTGGACAAATACCTTTCTATAGTAATTTTTTGTAATCCCCAAATATCTCAAAGTGCAGTGTCAAATAATGAGTCAGATATTTATTAACTGAGTAGGTGTATAAATACATTTATCAGGCACTCAAAAGAGTATTATAATTCACTTAGTCATTTCAGAGAAGAGCACATTTGTGGTATGTATATCACAAAAAATAGAAGAAACTGTTTAATATTTTGCATTAATTGTCATGCATATAGTACTTATAGCTTTTTAGCATTAGTGCACATCTTCATGATATTTTGATGGGATTTTGAGGAAATTGAATTCTTCTTGAAGTGATAGGATATTTGAGGTAAAGTTAATTTTCTTTTGTTGTTGTTAATAATACCAGATCCTAAGATTCCAATGGTGAAGACTACAACTCTGGGTGGTTTTAATTTTGGTATATCACCAATAATTAGTAAATAAATTATATTAAATGTATTTGTTACTAAATACTTAGTCAATTAAATACTTGCTTATAAGAATAGTTTAAAATCAAATATTAAGTGTACTAGTTACTTTGGCATTTAACACACTTAGGGATCAGTATTTTTAATTACTCTATACTTTAAAGTATTTTTCTACTCATTACCAGTCAGTTATTCTAATCTTATCAGCCTGCCTCAATCCCTCACAGTAAGATGTAAATGGCATTCTTTAATACATAGAGGCTGCTGTATAAATAAAGACAAGTATTAATTAGATAAATCTATATTATAAAATAACTTATTCTATGGGATATACAAGCTGGACCATTTAATCAAAATGAAATGAGTGAAGAACAGTCTTTGTGAGTGGAAGAAAAAAAAAGGATCAAAAAGAAAAGAGGCAATTCTACCATTAGATCCCAAGAAGTAAAAGAAGGAACAGAATCACATCCATATGGAGATGAGGGAAGTCTCATGGGGCAGTGACATTGAACTTGTTCCGGAAAAATAACTACCAATTATTTTGCAGAAAAGATGATGTGGTAGGTAGTGTAAAACACCCTAAAACATGTTAGTGCTCCAAAACTGTGAATATGTTAATTTAAATGCCAAAAATAATTTTGCAAATGAGATTAAATTTAAGATATAAGACAGATATTTTTCTTTTCTTTTTCTTTTTAAAAAGCAGGATTTATTGAAAGAACTGAAAAGTTTTCACGTGGAAGGGGACTCGAAGGGATTGTCAGACAGAGAATATTCTATATTATCAATGCAAGCCTGATGTAACAAGAAGCCAAGACAGACGTGGAAAGGTTACAGTCAGAAAAGATGTGAGAAAAGGAGCAGAGCTGGAAAGTTGCAGGGCCACAAGCCAATTAAAGCAGACATCTTCCAGAAAATGAAAAACACAAACAATGATTTCTTGCCTAGATTCTCCATAGGAAATCCACCCTGAAAATCCATTTTATGCTTTTTCAGAATTGTAAAATATGAATTTGTGTTGATTTAAGCTAAGTTTGTGGTAGTGTTAAAAGTAGCAATAGGAAATTTATAGATGAGAAAACACATCCTAGAAAGAATCTGAAAAATGCAAAAACTCGAAGAACAGCCTATTCAGATAATGAAGAAAAGTTTGAAGTGTTTTGACTTTGTAGTCTTGCAGAAGAAGGACTAAAAAAGAGATTTATATCAATTGAGACAGCTAAGATCACTTAAAGCCAACAAAGGATCTTATGAACATTTTCACAGGTAGTTTCTGTCATAGAAAATAATTCTGGCAGTAATAAACTGGAAACACTGAAAGTATAGGACTAAGAAAATTTTTACATTCTATATATTTTTTCTTTAATACCACATATAAGCCATGCACAAATACCTAAATTAGATGAATACAAGAAACTATGTTTTGTTAACTCTAATAATATTCTCTACTATGCTTTTTTCTTTGCTCATAATGATTCCTCACTTTCTCTTTTTTATATATAAAAATGAGCAAAAGAAGTCATTATAATAAGAGTAACAGTGTACTATAATTTATCCTAGGGAGCTTACCATATGGTACCTGTCTCTTTGTTACTTAATTTAACTTGATCGGTTAAATATCAGGCTTGTAAGTGCTCCTGTTGAAATAGGATCCGAACATTAAATTCACAGACCTCATCACCTGAACTTTAAGTTATAAAAGGAGAGGTTTTTATTAAGCCAAGAGCCAGGCCGGCAGCCACTTGCCTGCTGGACATAACAGTCCCACAGCAAGAGTCCCTTATTAGGTGTAGGTACTGACTTCCTTGTGTGTTAAGTGATTTTAAATGGTTTGAAACCAAGTTCATGCAACCTCATGAAGCTGGTTAATAGGATAGAATATTGTAAAAGCACTGCATGATCTCATATGTGGAATTTAAAAATGTCAAACTTACAAAATTAGAGAATGGAATGGTGGCTAACAGAGGCTATGGTAAAGAGAGCAGAAAAAGGGATGATGATAAAAAATAAAACATTTTCACTAGACAAGAGGAATAATATTTTGAGATCTATTGTATAAAATGGCAATGGATATGTTATTTAACTCGATATAACCATTATACAGTATATATTATATATAAACACCAAGTTGAAGTATATAACTATATATAATTATTGTCAACTAAAAATTTAAAAAATAAATTTTAAAAAAAGAGTAGCATATAATGGCTGTGTTGATAAAACTGAAGAAATAAATGGAAGATACATTTTTTTCTAGAAATTAAAATAATAATTTCTTATTTTTAAAATTATAGACATCTTAATTTTAAAATGCCATTCTGTGTTTAATGACGAGACTTGAAAAACCTTGCAAATAATATTTCACAGAAACAATAAAGAATGAAACACAACTGCTAATAATATTACATAAAATAATGCAGACAAGACTTCAAAAGTTCAAATAGAATATAAAGAAACCATTGATGAAAGAAAAGATATGTTAATGTAGACTTCTAACAGTGAGATAGATGATCTCATTATTCATGATATATTTAACTGCTTGCTCAACAGAATGCACAATAATTTTCACAAACGCTACTCTACATCTTGCTAAAAGAAACTTACACACTGTTTAATATTTGATTTAAAATATTTTGTATATCATTCCATTTCTAAATACTAACAAGCATGAAAGAAACTCTTAAAATATACATTTAAGATTTTCTTTTCCGACGTGCAAAATACCAGCTAAAACAATTTAAATACATTTCTACTGAAATGTTTCTATAAAATGAAATTAGGGAACAAAAACTAAAGTGTTATTGTTCAAAAATTGATCAAGAATTCATTAGCCAAAAAAATATACTAAATAGTTTTCTGCAAATTAAAGTATAACAAAAAAATAATAGTTTGCATTTTAGCTTACAGGTATATATCCAAATGTGGTGCTTAATGAAGTTTTAGTGGGGTTAACTCTTTCTCCCCCTTAGGTTAGTTATGTTTTTATTTGATTTCAGTAGAGTCCATCTGTTTCTCTTTGAACTCCACTTATAGTACATTCACATAAGTACTGACTGATTTTGTCTCCTCTTTCTTGCATATGTGTAATATTAGCATATGAGTAATATTAGCATAGTTACAATAATCACAACCATACCATAATATATCCAGATAACTGATACATTGCCTGCTTTATTTATTCTATCATTTTCACTGTCTTATCCACCTCACCATAAGTAACCAATGTGATGCATTGCTGGTTTAATACTCCCAGTTTTTGTTTTGCTTTGTTTCCTTTTTTTAGAGAAGCCATTAGTATTGAGTCTCCTCCTTTAAAAAACAACAACAAAAAATATAGATGATAATATAGAGTCTTTTAGTGAATTTTTTACTGAAAAATTTACCCTTGAATCATGCTATACTACTTCTAAGAAATTTTCCTTACTATTTTTTATAGCTGTATAGTACATCTTTGTGTCTGTATACATTACTGATCAGTCTGTCTTTACTGTTTGATATTTTATTAATTTCCACTACTTCAAAATTGCAAATATCATATATATGTATGCGTGTGTGTGTGTATATACATACATACATATATATATATATACTATCTTCTGTATATCTAATGTGTATATATATATACTATCTTCTGGTTTAATTTGTGGAATTAATGTTTCCTGGTCAAAAGGTAATATATAGATTTGTTGACTATAACCACATTTTTGGTTTTATGATTCTGCAAATTGACATTCTCAAACAGGCTTTCATATGATTAAGAGATTTTAAGATATTTTGTGAATTATTAGTTTATATCTCTGCCCTTAAAATTCTATGAAGTTTGTGGCCTCAATTTTTATTACTAAGAAAGCCTTTTATTCATTAAAATATGTTGCAAATATTTTCTCTCAATAGTTCAGTTGTGTTTTGATGTTTCTGTATGATGTTTTTGCTTTGCAAAAATTTTCTTTTTTTCTTCTTTTTTTGTATGTCAAATTTTTTACTAATTTTTTCATTGCATCGGAAATTTTATTCAAACTTGGAATGAATTGTTCTCTATCCAGATTATACAAGATTCCACTGACATCTTCATCTTGTACAGGAATGGTTTGATTTAAAAAAAAAAACAAAACACATTTACTTTTAAATTATCTTATATAATGAGAGTGTAGAATTAATTCACTCTTTTTCAATATGTCAAGCTGATTGGCCCACTCTCATGTATTATAAATGCTGTGATTGCCTCAGTTTTTAAAGATTCTTTCTATACAATAAACTAGTTTATTTTGTTTTTGTTTCTGTTTCCACCATATAATTAACTTTTACTTCTATTTAAGTGTTCTGTCTGCATGTACCAATGCACAGTTTTATTGTAAGGTTTGATATGTAGTATATTTAATATCTTGTAAGGCTGAGTCTTTTCCTATATCACCTTTGCTTTTTAGTTCTTTCTAATTATATTTATATTTTTGTATTTCCATATAATTTTATTATTGACTTGCCTAATTATTTATAGAAACTTGTTAACATATTTATAAAGATTGCATTAAATGTATAGATTTACTTATGGAGAACTAAGCTCTATTTTATAAAGTTGAGTCATCTTACATAAAAACAAAAGACTGCTTCCAATTTTACTAATTATAATTTTATATCTTTTAGGTCTTTTAATTTTTTCCATATAGATTTTGTATAATTCTTGTTATGTTTATCTCTAGTATTTTATAGCTCTTGTTGCTATTGAATGGTGGTTTGATGTATTATTATATCATCTAACTGTTATTGTTTGTGCATATATATTAGACATGCTATTTTGTTTGTTACATTATTATTGAAATGTTTTATTTTAATTTAGTTTTATTACCAAATCTCTATGATTTT
>JAPVLO010001480.1:0-80357 GCA_027257055.1 Cephalopachus bancanus | reverse complement strand
AGAAAGAGTCCATCAAGCCAGACTCGGTGGCTCAGCCTGTAATCCCGCACTTTTGGGAGGCTAAGGTGAGTGGATTGCCTGAGCCTGCAGGTTCGAGACCCACCTGGTCAACGTGGCGATACCTCATCTCTACAATAAATCAAAAAATTAGCCAGTCATAGCACACGCCTGTAGTTCCAGCTACTTGCGAGGCTGAGGCAGAAGGATCGCTGGCGCCCAGCAGGTCGAGGCTGCGGTGGCTGGGAGCGGCCACTGTACTCCAGTCTGGGCGACAGAGTGAGACTCCAACTCAAAAAAAAAAGAAAAGAAAGAAATTCCAACAAACAGCAGATCTGAGGAGAAGGTTAAGGAATTCAGTCTCTACACAGGAAGCTGGAACTGCCTATGAAATGTCCAAGAGGAAAGACTGGGGAGCCAGTTAAACACACAAGTCAGAGTTCAGAGAGGTCTCTACAATAAATCAAGAAAAATAAGCTGGGCATGGTGGCTCCAGCTACTTGCAAGGCTGAGGTAGGATTGCCTGAACCCCATAGGTCGAGGCTGCGGTGGCCGTGAGTGGGCCACTGCACTCCAGCCTGGGTCACAGAAGGATACCTGATCTCAAACCAGGTGACATGGGGGATCAAAGGGAGGCCCAAACTTTACCTGTATAATGACCATTTGCATACCTTACCCTGAATTGTACCCTACATCTTTAAAATAAAAAAATTTTAAAAGAGCTTCATCAGCATGTGGATGGAGGGTGAGAGAACCCAGGAGGGAGTAAAGACCAAGAAAAGAAGAGACTCAAGGACTCTGGGGACTCCAATGTCAATGAAAAGGACAAACTGGGCAGGATGATTCGTGCCTATAATCCCAGCACTGGGAAGCCAAGGTGGGAGAATTGCTTGAGCTCAGGAGTTTGAGACCAACCTGGGCAACAAAGTGAGACCCCCCTGTCTCAGCAACAACAGCAAAAAGAAGCAAAATATAAGAAGAGGACAGACTTTTTAAGAGCCAGCATTTACTAAGTAAAGCCAAATATCAGACACTGGGAAGGAAGAAATGGAAAGGTATCTGCCAAGTCCTCTGCCTGCATGAGTAAGAGCTTATCTACACAGTACCTAGCACCTGAATGCATGGCTAGTTGTGGAGCCCCATCTGAACTTGAAACAATCCTTGTCCCCTTTGTTTACAATGTGTCTAGCAATAAATCTGATATGGCACTGTAGCTACCCTATTCCAGGGCTCCAGGCTCTGCCTATTTACCAACTGATTGCTTCGTTGGCTTCTGGTGTTGGCTTGGATTTTAGCCAAAAAGGGCCCAACTTCAGTGGAAAACAAAAAAATCTGGATAGTCAGGGTGGAGGAGGCTGTCCTCAGCCCACAGCCCTGAAGCAAACAGTCCAGTTTCCTTTGTCCAGCACACCCGCTGGTTTGGACATTGGTCTGGTTGTGTCAGTAAACAGACCTGCCCGGGTTAGTTTTCCTGATAAGGTCACGTGTGTTTCAAGTTTCCTAGAACCAAAGGGACAGCCATAGAAGAGCTTGGGCCTGACCAATCATAAAACCCCAGGCATCCATTTCCTTTTAAAAAGTACTAAAATATCTTGTTTCTGCTTTGGGAAGAAAAATATTCTCTTGGCTCCTCTGAATTATGCGTGAAACTCTTAGGGTTGTTGTTTTAAAAAACAGGATGACAAATCCTAAGCCAGTGGGGAGAGATCAGAGGCCAGACATGACCCGTCAGCGAGGTATTTGCTCTGCAAACCGGAAAAGACAGTGGAGCCTTCACTAGAAGGCAGCACTGGCTGATATTTACTATCTCCCTGGAGGATGTTCAGGAGGGGGCGGGTGGGGAATGGCTCTGTAGTCAGAGGAGCCTGCATTTGATCCCGATACTGCCGCCTGCCTGTGCAAGTCATTTTATATCTCCAACCTCGGATTCCCTCATCTGTAAAATGCCAAGCACCATAGACTGAGTGATTTAAACAACAGTTTTGATCTGTGATCAATATGCCGTCAGGGCTGGTTTCTCCCGAGGCCTCTCTCCTTGTCGTCTTGCAGGTACCATCTTCCTCCCTGTGTCCTCACGTTGCCGTCCCTTTGTGTGTGTCTGTGTGCTAATATCCTCTTCTTCTAGGGACACCAGTCATATTGGATTAGGGCCCACACCAATGGTGCCATTTCAACCTACCTGCCTCTTTAAAAACACTTTCCAAGAGGGTCGTATTCCTGGATATTGGGGGTCAGGATTTCAACGTATGGATTTTGGGAAGACACAGTTAATTCAGCCTATAACCATGTGGCTAATGCAACTTGTAGAGAATATTCTATTATGCTTATGCTGTGTGAGTATGTATTAAGTATGCACAACAATACATAGTAGGTATTGAGAATTATACCTGATAATCAAATTTCTGTTCTATTTTTAGATGTTTATTGTTTGGACACACAAAAAAATTTTGCCTAAGTGCCCATAGCTTAATAAGAATACTTACACTGTGAGACCAAACACAGATGTTCATAAAAGGGCACGTATGTCTAACTTTTTTTAAAGATATGGGAATATTTTAATGTGATTTGGGGGCAGATTATTTCAGGTATGCTTGGGAACAATGACGGCATTCTCAAAAGAAGCAATAACTAGTGAAGGTCAGGAGAGAAAGCTCCTGAACTAAGAAAAAGTAAGATAAATTACTTAGAGGTTGTGATCAAACGGGCTGACCAACCCAAATTCAGTTGCAGTTTGACTGCTTGTTAATTGTGTGATTTCAACCCTCAGTTAGTATCAGCTCCCCTCCCTTGACTAGTGTGGTACCATGCTCCAGAGCACATACTCCAAATATTATGCTCATGACTTTTGGAAATAATAAAATTTTATAAGTGGAAAATTAAACAGTTTTGGTTTTTTTCCCAGAGAATCAAGGTACAAAGTAAATGATCAGTAAATATTGGATGGATGAGTGGATCAATGGAGAGATGGATCGATCAATCAGTGGATCAATAGGAAAGCAAAATAAGACAAGAACACACGAGGATGTTCCTCCAAGTCTCACTTGACCTAAACTCTCACCAAAAACTGACATGGCTGGTGAAGCCACAGGGCGCCTCAGCCCTCCTTCGCCCCCTCACGTGCCACCTCCAGTGTAGGTGCTGTAGAAAAGATGCTATTAACAGTTATATATCTGTTTCGAAGCTGTGTGCAGTGCCTTTTGAGCCCTCCGCCACATAGCTGTGGGACTTGGGTTGGCATGGCCGCCAGCTCTGGTGAGATTCTCATTTCCTCTCCAAACCTGCTTCCCCACGTAGCAAAAGATGCAGTTTCTCCTGCAGGGAGCATCCAGGGCCACCCACAGTGGACATTCCCAGGTCACGTCCTGGCAGCGCGGGTCACAGTGCTCTCCGTCCACGCTGTTCCTCCCAGTTCACATCTTCGTCTTTTGGGTTCGAGATGAGAACGGCAGTTTCCCTAAGTGCTCCCACGATTCTGCTTTAAACCCCCTTGTGCGCACTTTGCCTGTGATTTTCTCCCCTCCTTCTCAGAATCTCCCTGAGACGGGCCTCTGCTTGTCCATTTTCGTTCCAGCCAATTTCCTCATCCAGTTGACACAGGTAGTCCTGGCCTTTAAAGAGGCTCAGCTGTCTCTACTAGGCGAACCGACAGTTGTGCATAGCCTTGTGGAGCAGCCAGCCTCTAAGCGCCCCAGGGAGCCTGCCTCCTGAAAGTCACCTCCTTGCGAAGTCCCTGTCCACAATGAGTAGAATGACCCCAGTAACTAACGGGATATTGCAGAAACCACAGATTGTGACTTCTCCCTCTTTGACGGTCACGCAGATGGTGGAGAGGCACACACAAAGCCCGAAACAGAGGCCTCCTGCCAACAGCGGTCAAGGGAGTAATCCTGAAGTCAGTCAAGCCTGCAGGCGACGCAGCTCCAGCTGACACCTTGAGGCAGTCTTGGGAGTCAGAACCAAGCCCTGACTGCTCCCTACTTCCTAACCACAGAAACCGGGAGATAACACATATTTGCTGCTTAAGCCACTGAGTTCTGGGTTAATCTGTTAGGGGACAGTAGATAGCTAATACACTCCCCAACTGCTCAGACCTCAACAGCAGATCACGTCTGTCCTGGACACTCACCTGCCTCGCCTGATCACCTTCCCCTCACGGCCACACGCAAGCTTCTTGACGACTCCTGTTTTTAAGTCTGTCCTTTGGAGACCGATGGGTGGATAAGGCTTTTCTGCGGTTGGGGGACACTCCGGGGTGCCTCTCCTCCCCTCACTTCCCCAGTCTCTCACTGTAATCTTTAAGCGTCTCCAATCCAAGGAAGTGGTCTTCCGGAAACTTGCCTTTTAAGACTGAGTTATCTATCTTTGCCATGCAGAATAAAAACAGACATATTTTTTACCAATATGATGAAATGGTCTGTACGCACGTCCTCAGCTTTATATGAAGACATGGCACTACCCTGCTGGTCAAATGTGCTAATAAGGGGTGTGGGATTACCTGGGATTTCCTTTACATCCCGTTCTTCTTCTGATCCCGGATAAACTTTTTAAAGGAATGGCCTGAATCATAGGTGCTGTATTTGTTCAAAGAAAACAGAGCAGGATTGTGTGGAGAAGGAACTAGGACGTTATTCTTTGTATCGGAGACGGCTGGTCACCAGTAAAGTGGTTGTCTCTGCCAAGATCCTTCCACTCGCACTGATTCTTAACTTATTTTTTCTACACCCAGATGGCAGAGAGCATGCCTCTCGCCTGACTCTGTGGCTGCAGCTCATTTTGGTCACGACATTTTATACTGACGAGGTAGGTTGTGGCGGTAAGTGACCGACGCGGTCTTCTTCTCCCCGTCCAGCCCGCCTCCTCCAGGGAAAAACGAAATACGCTCACTGTGTGTGCGTGGGCGTGTGTGTGTGTGTGCGCGCGCGCGCTTCACAAATGACTTGGATATTCTCCCTAACCTCTGAGAATCTCTACACTAAAGTGATGCTAACATTCCACAGGGCTCCAGAGGACCAGAGAGGTCATTTCATGTCCAGGGACTCTGTGGCTTAAGAAGAGTTTGTGTTCTAAGACTTTCTGGCTCTATCCTTACAAAATGAGTTGTACTTCTGGGTAGCCAGGAGATTGAAATGCAAGGTTATTACAGAAGCCACCAGAGCAAGTCTAGGCACCCTTTCAAAGCGATATGTCAAATAGGCAGTTTTGGAGGGTTTTTAAAGAACTGAAATGTTTTGTTCTTGTAAAATCCTCCAGGTGAAAGGGAAAGTTTTTTGTGTCAGCAACCTGAAGAGGATACCCTCACCCTCCGTCTTATCCTGTCCTGCCATCCCCGTGACCGCTGGACCTTGGCACAGTCTTCCCATGGACCGCAGCAGTGCCATCTCAGGATGGCTGTAGGAGTGCCAGCAGTTCCAGACTTTCTAATCCCGGGAGAGGAAAATGAAAGCAAACTCACGTTGTGCAAAGGTGGAAACAAGGAGAATGAGAATGTTCACAAGAACAGAAAACGAAGCGCCCCACCTCCACCCCACCCCACGTCCCTCAGGGACATTTCCTCACGATGGGTTTAGACTGCACCTGGGTGAGAAAGCACTCATGGGCTAACTGAAACGATTTTTAATGTGCTATTAGGATCGGTTTTCACTAGTCTGGGATATAACTATATATAAGAACACGTATAAAACATATAAAATAAAATGGTAAATAGAGACAGGTCCAGATTTACTTAGTATATATTTATTGGATATCAACCATGTGGTGCCCTCTGCACTAAGGCCTAGGATTTGAACAGTGCACAAAACAAACACCGTTCTTTTTCTCCTGAAGCTTACAGACAACACGCAACTACACCCTGTGTCAAATGTCGGGAAAGAACAAGACACCACACGGACAGAGAGCCACCCGCATGCAGCCCCTCACTTTATTGTCACAACTCCTTCCTCAATATCTGGAATCTGCCTGGCACACAGGAAGCACCTAGTGTGCACAGAATGATTTAATACATTGACACAGGCATTATGAGAAAGATAAGAGACAGACAGTCAATTGTGGGAAGTTAAGGTAAAGCGTTACATGGAGGAAAGATCAGCGGGAACTGTCTATAGGAAGAGGACATGGTGCGAGGAAGTATTTTTGGAAGAAAGCAAAATGGATGAAATTAAAAAACAAAAAAGGCAATACTATTCAAAGTTAAAGTCATAAATCACAATGAAACTGTTTCTATCATGAGTCACATCAAATAATGCCAAAAAACCCCATCACTTTTATAAAGCAATAATGGTAAAAGATGCAAAGAGACATAGATTAAAACACATTACTAATGGGAGATTTTTAACACACCACTCAGAATAAGACAGAACTAGAAGCCGGGCTCGGTGGCTCAGCCTGTAATCCCACGCCTTTGGGAGGCTGAGGTGAGTGGATGGCCTGAGCCGGCGGGTTCGAGACCTGCCTGGGCAGTGAGACCTCATCTCTACAATAAATAAAAAAAAATCAGCCGGGCGCAGTAGCACATGCCTGTAATTCCGGCTCCTCGGAAGGCTGAGGCGGAAGGATCGCCGGAGCCCAGCAGGTCGAGGCTGCGGTGGCCGGGAGCGGCCACTGCACTCCATTCTGGGTTACAGAGTGAGACTCCAACTCAAAACAAAAACAAAAACAAAAACAAAAACAAAAAACAGAGCTAGGGGACCAAAAACAAAGACAGAGAAGAACTGACCGACACAATCAACAAGAGATACTTTAAGGCTGTAAGTAAAACTTTCACCCTGATAACTGGAAATACTTCTTCTCAAAGTTTAAGGATCATTCACAAAATTGATTATACATCAGGTCACAAAGAAAAGATCAGTAAGTTACATGAGGCAGAAATATCACAAACGGTAATCTCTGTTCACAGTGTAATGTAACTAGAAATTGTTAACAAACAAGCAAACAAAAAGGCTGTTCTACCTGGAAATGTTAAGGCCATATTAATAATTAAAATACAATGTATAGAATATGTGAGATATAATTTAAAGCAATAATTATAGGAAAATTCATCGTCTTAAACACTTTTATCCATACAAATACAAGATTTTAAATAAATGTGTTAAATTCCCATCTCAAAAAGTCAGAGAAAAACAGAAAAACAAACCAAAGGAAAACACAAGGGAGGAAAAGCTAAAGATAAAAGCAGAAATTAGTGTGACAGGAAAAACAGAGGGAGAGATTAAGATGGCCATCATGAGCCGGGCTCGGTGGCTCAGCCTGTAATCCCGTGCCTTTGGGAGGCTGAGGTGTGTGGATTGCCTGAGCCTGCGGGTTCGAGACCCACCTGAGCAACTTGGCGAGACCTCATCTCTACAATAAATCAAAATGAGCCGGGCGTGGTAGCGTGCGCCTGTAGTTCCAGCTACTTGGAAGGCTGAGGCAGAAGGATCGCCGGAGCCCAGCAGGTCGAGGCTGCGGTGGCCGGGAGCGGCCACTGCACTCCAGTCTGGGTGAAAGAGTGAGACTCCAACTCAAAAAAAAAAGATGGCCATCATGTAGCAGCAGACCAGTGTCCCACTGACCAAGGTAGAGAGTAGCGACCCAGCCATCAATAGGGGAAGACACCCCAAACACTTTTGGATGGGTGAAACACCCTGTACCCAGCAAAGGTCTCTTTGAACACAGAGAGACCAGAATGCAAAAGCGGATACGGGAATCTGGGTGCCTCATGCCCTGCTGTGTGCCAGGCCCACACAGGTACTGAAGCCCTGCCCAGTGAAGAAGAGTGGAAGAGTGATTACAAGACACTTTGGATAGGTTCACTCCCTCCAAGCCACGTGCAAGTCATTGATCTCACACGGGAGGAGTCCTGGCCACGACACAGAGGTGGGCAACCAGAGACCAAGTGGAACAGGGAATAAAACCCACAGCTGGTCAGTTGCCATGAGTGCAGCTCCTGCAAATGGAGCCCAGTGGCCAGCTTCCAGGCAGAGAAAGCCCACCTGCAGAGTGAATTCAGCTGGCATCCACTGCTAGCAACTGGTGGCCATCCTCCCAGCCAGATCAGAAAGAATCACCTCCAAGCCCTGCATGCCTACAGGGCAGACCACCTCCCACCCCACTCCTACCTGTCCCCAATGTCCCAACCCCCACCCCCCCATCTTCCATGGCAGGAAACTCACTCATTCAAGAACAGGGAAAGAGAGGCACAAGACACCTGAAGATTCTCTTTGTGGGAAGGCTTCTGGGCTGCAAACTGCAGAGAGCAGATAGGGGACTCATAGCCCCACTCACTCTCCGCAGAGTGCTAGCAGCAGGGGTTGAAAACTAACCTGACTAGATTAACAGGAGAGAAAATCTACAGGAGCAAAACCTGCTGCAAGGGCAGAGCAAGGAACAGAAGTGAATGTGTCTCCCTCTCCCTGTCCCACTCCCACTTGGTGACCTATATTGAACTACAGAAAGGGCCCTAGAACAGAGGGTCACTGACTAACTTCAGAGCAACAAAAATAAAGAGGAGTCATAGAGCGGGAAGTGAGGCCTGTGACAAATGAGGAAAACACAACAAAAAAACACAGGCAACCCTCAGAGTCACAAAGAAACAGCATCCAAAGAAGCAGCTATCAGAGCACAAACGATGGAACTACCTGCCCCGGCTGACAGTCACAGAAATCGGAGATTGGATGGCAAAACTGAACAAAGAGAAATCAAGAGAAACAAAACTCACTGAAGTCATACAGGAAGAGAAAGCAGGGTTGGTCGATTTCAGAAAAGCCTGTTATGAAATAATGGAAATAAAGAACGCCATCCTAGAAATCAAAAACATAGAAACAAGCATAGGGAGCAGGATCAACCAAGCAAAGAATCTCAGAGCTTGAAGACCAAAACATGGAATTAATCCAGTTTACAAAAAAATATGAGAAAAAAGCTCAAAAAGAAGCAGCAAAGCCTCTGAGAGATGTGGGACTACGTCAAGAAGTCAAATTTATGCTGATTGACATCCCTGAAGCAGAAAAGGAAACAGAATACCATGGAACAAATATCCCATGAAGTCATCCAAGAATGCGTCCCACATCTCACTAAAGAGACGCATACAAGCACGAGAGACTCAGAGAACTCCTGAAAGGAATCACATAAGACACGCGGTGATCTACAGCCACAAAGCCAGCATGAAAGAAAAAATCCTAAGGGCAGCAAGAGAGAAAAGTCAGACCACCCACCAGAGCAGGCCCGTCAGAATCGCTCCAGACTTACCTGCATAAACACTGCGAGTCAGAAGAGACTCGAGTCCAATTTTTTTTTAAGTTAGAGTCTCACTCTGCTCCCAGGCTGGAGTGCAGTGGCCACCCCAGGCTCGACCTGTTGGGCTCAGGTGATCCTTCTGCCTCAGCCTTCCAAGTACCTGGAACCACAGGCACATGCCACCATGCCCAGCTGATTTTTTTTTAACTGTAGAGATAAGGTCTTGCCATGTTGCTCAGGTTGACCTCGAACCCCTGAGCTCAGGTAATCCTTTAGTTTCTGCCTCCCAAAGTGCTGAGATTACAGGTGTGAGCCACCATACCTGGCAAGAGTCCAATTTTTTTTTTTTTTTTTTTTGGAGTTGGAGTCTCACTCTGTCGCCCAGACTGGAGTGCAGTGGCCGCTCCCGGCCACCGCATCCTCAACCTGCTGGGCTTTGGCGATCCTTCCACCTCAGCCTTCTAAGTAGCTGGAACTACAGGCGCACGTGACCACACCTGGCTAATTTTTATTTATTTATTGTAGAGATGAGGTCTTGCCAAGTTGCCCAGGTGGGTCTTGAACCCGCGGGCTCAGGCAATCCACTCACCTCAGCCTCCCAAAGGTGCGGGATTACAGGCTGAGCCACCGAGCCCGGCTAAGAGTCCAATTTTTTTTTTTTTTTTTGAGTTGGAGTCTCACTCTGTCGCCCAGACTGGAGTGCAGTGGCTGCTCCCGGCCACCGCAGCCTCGACCTGCTGGGCTCCGGCGATCCTTCCGCCTCAGCCTTCCAAGTATCTAGAACTACAGGCGCGCACGCGACTATGCCTGGCTAATTTTTAACGTTCTTAAAAATAAGCCGTTCCAGCCAAGAATTTCCTACCCTGTCAAGCTAATCTTCATCAGTGATGGAAAATTAAAATCCTTCCCAGATATCCAATTCCTAAGAGAATATACCACCTCCAGTCCAGCCCTTCAGGAGACATTTAAGAAGATACTGAACAAAGAAAAAAACAAACAGACATATCCATCACAAAGGTACAGGCAAGCACAGAGTTAACAGAGCATGCAGAGCACTCACAAAAATGAAAATACACACATATATAAATACAAAAGTAAAAAAGAACGAAAATAAGTCCCTAAGAGCTACATGACAGGGATAAATTCACATTTCAATAATAAATTTGAACGTGAATGGACTAAACATGTCACTGAAGAAACACAGAGCGGCAGACTTAATAAAGAAGCATGATCCAACAGTAATGCTGATAACAACCTATCTTCCCAGGTACAGAACAAAGACAAGACTCTTTCTCCACCTACCCAGAGATGTCTGCATAATTTACTCTTCCATTATTCTTCTTTTCTCTTCAAACGTTCACCTTACCTTATGTAAAATGTAGATATGCACTAACAAAAATCTCACAGGAACGTAAGCATTTGCCTTACCACCTACCCTGTCACTCTCCCTACATGTCTTCCTCCCCTTTAAGGAAATGCACAAATAACAAGCCTCCTGAAAACGTCTTCAGATGTGTCTGTGGCTTATGTTTTTTCCTGGACACACTCTAAAGTTGGCTTAATAAACATTTACTGATGAAGACTTATGCCTTAGGCTCTCATTTCAGTTGTCACTTGATATCTGGACTTGTTACAGACAGAGTAGAAAAAATAAAATGACAAACCAATATCACATATAAAAACTGAGGCAGTATCTTGAAATAAAATATTCGTAATCAAAATTCAGCACCACATTGATAAAATAATACATCATGACCAAGTGGAAATCACGCTAGCAATTCAAGGTTAGCTCAATATTAGGAAACCCATTAATACAACATATCATATAAGTAGAACTAAGGAGAAAAATCATACAATTGCCTCCAGAGATGCTATAAAGCCTTTAAAAATATTCAACATCTTCTGAGACTAAAAACATCTCCAACTGTTTTTCTCTGCTCTCATATCACAATCAATACAGAAGACTTCTGTGATCAAATGTGTGGGCATATCTCCCCACCAGCAAGCAAGCAATCAGTTCTGCAGTGGACACCAGCTGGGCGTCCTCCAAATCGGTTCTGACACTATCTGCTCTGCCTAGGGGTTGCCGGCCATCAGTTAAGCAGCAGCATAAAAAAGACACACCACTTTTGAGATTCTGAAGATATTAAGAGCTGTATGTCAGGAAATGGGATTGAAAACCAAATATATTTTTTACAATATCACAAGGCCCATTTCTGGTAAAAACAAATGAAAACATAAATTAATTGACATCATAGATGGAAAGTTAGCTAGCTAGTTTTTGAACCAAAAAATGTGCAAAGTAGTGTTAAATTAAGTCTCAAAGTTTCTCCATACACAGCGAGCTGTCACCTAACTGGGTGTGTAAGCAAACTCTAGCCTGCTCTTGTGCCAGTCATTGAATTTTGGCCCATCACAGCCAGCCAACTGTTCAAATAAGGCGCACACCAAGCTGCAACCAATCTAGCTGTTTTTGAACCTCACTTTTGTTTTTTGTACATAATTTTTCTATTTCTGTCTGCAAGTCCTTTTTGACCACATGACATGCTGGAAACTCTTTGTACCTATTATGATTGGGGGAGTGAGGAGGCTGCCCTGTTCGCAATTAAACTCTGTTACATATAATTCATCTAAGGTGTTTTTCTTTCAACAAACATATATGAGGCAAACTTTGTTAACGTCTGCAAAGTACAAAAGTAGACTTGAACAAATAAAAAGACATCGCTTATAAGATGATATAAAGATGTGGTCCTTCTCAAGTTTATTAGTAAAAAGAGACGTGTTTTCTGTAAGGCAACGTATTAGTCTGTTTTGTTCCTACGAAGGAATACCTGAGGTGGGTAATTTACAAAGAAAAGAGGTTTGTTTGGCTCACAGTTCTGCATGGCGTTGTCATCTGCTGGGCTTCTGGTGTGGCCTCAGGAAGAGAGAGAGTGAGAGAGAGGTGCTGTGCTTTTTTTTAATTTTAAAGATGTGGGGTACAATCCAGAGTTAGGTATATAAATGTTCATTATGCAGGTGCCCTTGGTGATGAGGTGTGCCCCTCCCCATTCCCTGGCAGTTTCCCACTACTGCCAATCCCTTTCTTATAGTATTATGATAATTGTTCAAGGTCTGCTCATGAGCGAGAACATGTAATACTCAGTTCTTTGTTTCTGTGATAGATCACTCAGTATTATAGACTCTAAGTCCATCCGAGTTGCTGTGAAGTTCATAATTTTGTCCCTCTTTATGGCTGTGTGCTATTCCATTGTGTATACGTACCACATCTTTTCATCCATTCCCCTTTCCATGGGCAGCACGGTTTGTTCCATGTTTTTGCTAGTGTGGATAATGCTGCAATAAACATGCATGTGCAGGTATCTTTTTCAGAGAGTGATTTGAGTCCCTCTGGGTCTCCCTCCCAGTACTGTGATTGTGGGGTTGTGTGGAAGGTCGATTTTTAGATCTTTTAGGATTCGCCAAACTGTTTTCCACAGGGGTTGTACTGGTTTACGTTCCCACCACCAGTGTAGAAGTGTTTCCTTTTCCCCGCATCCTCTCCAGCATCTGTTGTTTTTTGTTATTGATGATGGCCATCCTGACTGGAGTTAGGTGGTATCTCAGTGTGGTTTTAATTTGCATTTCTTTGATGACTAGTGAGGCTGAGCATTTTTCGTGTGTCTGTTGGCTGCTCGTATGTCTTCTTTTGAGAAGTGTCTGTTCATATATTTTGACCAATTTGTAAGGGGGCTGTTTTTTTTCTTTTTGGCACGTTTGAGTTCCTTGTAGATCTTAGATGTAAGGCCTTTGTCAGATATACAGTTGGCAGGTTTTTTTGCCCCAGTCCATGGGCTATTCAGCTGCTCTCTTGAATCCCTGAGGCAGATGGAAAGATAGAGACCACGCTGGAGCAAACATTCTATGAAATTATCCAAGAAAACTTCCCTCATCTCATCTGTGATGTGACCATTCAAACACAAGAGATTCAGAGAACCCCTGCAAGACAACAAATGAGAAAACCAACTCGCAGACACAGTAATTCTCTTACACAAAGTAGGTAAAAAGGAAAAAAATCCTAAAGGCAGCAAGCCAGGCGCTTTTAAACAAACAGCTCTCCTGTGCACTAAGAATGAGACCTCACTCATTATGTGAGAACACCACCAAACCACTCATGAGGAATCCACCCCCCCTGACCCAAGCGCCTCCCACTAGGTCCCAGCTCCAACACTGGAGACAATATTTCAACATGAGGTGCAGAAGGAACAACACCCAAACTGTATCAGGCAATCACAATAAAAATCCCATAGGTTTGTATTGTATTTATGAAGTTTGACAATTTTATGCTAAACTTCACACAGAAAAACAAACAAGCAAGAATGTGGCGGAACACACTAAAAAAATCTACATGGGAGACCTGCTCTGCCAATATTATCATATACTCTAAAGCCTCAGAGATTAAACTAACATGTTAGTGGCATGGGAGTAGATTGACTAAAGATGAGAATAGATTAGACAGCAAAGAAACAGAGCCTTGTAGAGATAAAACTATAACATGATAAATGTGGCACCTCAAATCGCTGGAGTGAAAATGAACTTTTGTTTTGAATGCATGATAGTTGTATGTGTCTATGGGACACGTGATATTTTGATACACACATACAACGTGTAATGATAAAATCAGAGCATTTAAGCTGTCCATTCCCTTAAACACTTATCATTTCTTTATTTTAGGAACATTTCACTCTTCTCTTCTAGCTAGAAGATGGACTTTTTATTAAATGGTGCTAAGACAACTAGACAGTCATTTGGGGAAAGATAAAATTCATTTTATATTTTACACCATACACATGAATAAATTACAAATAAATTAGGGATTTGAGAGACCATATAAATACTAAAAGAAAACCTAGGCAAATTTCTCCTTAAATTGGGTAGAAATTTAACCAAGTAACGAACCCAAGTAACTTTTGAACCTATATTTGGAATATGTGTCCTAAAGCTAATGTTAAGGGGGAAAAAGCCTTTCTAACTCTGACTCAGAATTCAAATGCAATAACAAAAGAAGAATGATAAATTTGGCTACATAAAATAGATAAACAGACACATACACCCCTCCTACTGTGGGATTTTTCTGTCCTCTCAATAAATCCTGCTTTCAAAAAACAAAAAACAAACAAAAAAACACTTTAACATAGAAATAAAAAGCTCAAAGCATTATAAGTAAAGTTAAAATACAACTGGCACACTGGGAGAAAATATTGTTTATATATCACAACTTAAGTGCTAATCTTCCTCATATTCAGTATTAATTTTCAATTTAAAAATTGAAGGAATAAGAGACCAATAATCTGGGGAAAAAATAGACATATGACAGAAGTTTGCCAACTTACACAAAGATATAAACATGATCCTTAAACATACAAAAAGGATGTTCAACCTCATCCATCATAAGAGAAATTCAAGCCTAAAACTATACCAAGATGCACATAAACAGGCGGAAAGCATATACCATGGAAACTTGAATCAAATACAAATCAAAAGAAAGGTAGAGTTGCTAAATTATTATCAGACAAATTAGACTTTTGAACTAAGAAAATTACCAGGAATAAAAAAATACATAATGATAAAAGTGTTTATTTGCCAAGAAGACACATTGATGCACCTAACAAAAAGCACTCCAAAATACAAGAAAAAAAAACAACTAATAGAATTAAAAGAAAATAATAGATAAGTTCACAATTCTATTTGGACACTTCAGTAATGTTCTTTCAGTAATTGAGAACAAGTAAACAGAAAATCAGCAAAGATGAAGAAAACTGAATGATACCATCAACCAGTTGGATCTAGTTATCACTTATAGAACATTTCACCCAGCAACTGCAAAAACACACTCTTTTCTAGTGCACATAAAATAGTCACCAATGTGGACCGTGTTTTGGCCCATAAGGTAAAGCGGAACAAACTTATAAGAATTAAAATTATACAAAGTATGTTTGTCCTCTGACCATAATAGAAATACGTTAAAAATCAGTACTAGAAAGACATCTGGAAAATTTCTAATTATATGAAAATTAAACAGCTCACTCCTAAATAACCCCTGAGTTAACCCCAAACTCTCTCAAAAAATTAGAAAACATTTTGACTAAAAGAAAATGAAAACACAACATATCAAAATCTATAGGATGTAGAGTAAGCAACTTGCTGAGATAAATTGATAGCATTTTCATAGAAAAATTTAGAGCACTGAACACCTTCATTAGAAAATGAACATGTCTAAACTTCCTCCTTAAGAAACTGGGAAAAAGCAGGCTCAGAGACCTTGTTCGCGGTATCTCCTGGGAGCCTTGTATAATAGGAATAATATCATTATTTCCTTACGTAACTGGGTTTGTACTCAAGACTCGGTTGTTCAGAACTAAGCCATTAGTTTCCTGGGGCTCACACATGGGTGGTAAAGCTCTGTGGAAGAACGAGGGAGTTGTTAACACAGAGACCAAGACACAGTTAGCTCTCGAGAGGAGGGAACAAGGAGCTTCGGAGGCACCGGCCACCTCAGTCATCTCTGTCTGATCACACTCTTGTAGATAAGGGTGAATGCATGCGTGATACATTTTCTTATTTCAAAATCTGAAGCACAGAATGTACGACAGCTGGACTTTCTCTGCTCCATCTTCACGCATCTCAGGCACAGATTTTCATGTGACCACAAAATCCACCCTCAAAAACTCCCTGAACTGCACAGTCTGACTTCCGAGTAAGATAATATTTCTCATCAGAGACTGTGTGTTCCTGTCACTACACAGAACAAAGAGAAAATGATTCATCAACAAGTAAGTGGCTTAGCTGTCTGGATTTGGGGGCCCCGAGTGGGAGTCTCAGGGGGCGGGCCAGGGCGGGCAGAAGCCCCAAGGGAACGACAAGCGGGAAGCAGACCGCCGTCTTCGCACGCCGGGGGCTGGTGCAGCACGCGCTCTCAGCCTGCAGCACACGTGTCTGCTACCTGTCCTCAAGCGGCCTCACGTTAGTGCTCCAGCCCTCTGAGAACTCAGCACGGACCGAGGTTTGCTCTGTCCCGGCCTGGGCGGGCAGGCCCCTCCACGCTAACTCGAGGGGAAGGCTGCGCCCAAACTGCAGAATGAACGGGCCACAGGCAGTAGTTGGGCTGCAGTTGCCATTTCCCAAAAGGCTAAGGTCGATCGGAAGAGATCCAGGCTGACCCCTCCGGCCACAGTCCCGCTCCCACCCTCCTCATTCGCAGCCTGGACTCCTGGTCCCCTTGTGGAGAGTGGACAGGGAAAGAGAAGCCGGGAGTGGGCAAAAAGGGAGAACCACGGGAAAGCCAGAACTGGCCACACACCACATCCACAAGCAGCCTGCCTGTGCAGGCAAGGACAACATCTAGAAGTAGAGTGTGTCAACTTCCAGTCCCATTCTTTCGATTCCCTACCTCTACAGTACATCAAAAGACTCCAGACAGATATTAAATATGAAAGCAGAATCTCTAAAATTCTTGGAAGAAAAAGAGCTGTATAGGCTCACAAGTGCAGATGTAGTTCTTAAATAAGATACAGAAAGCACAGATCAGAAGGGAGCAGATCGACAGATTTGACCGCATCAAATTTTAAATCTTTGCCTTTAAAAAAAGTAACACAACAAATAAAATTAAAAGTCAAATGAGACACAGAGAAAATATTTGGAAAGTTTTTTTTTTTAAGTATCAGGGGTATATTAAGAACCTGCTCAAATCAATAAGATAAAGAACAAACTAAGAATGAAAGAATAACTTGGAATGGCCAAAAACAATGAAGATGTACTTAACCTCACCTGTAATCAGGGAAATTCAAGTTAACATGAGATAACTTTGACGTTAAAATGGGACACTCAGCAGATCGGCAAACACAACAAAATCTAAACAACAGCAAGTGAGACGGTGTAGAGTCCACTCAGCCACTCCACACTTTTTCATCTTCCAAGTTGTAAGTGGGAGTATTCATCCCTGCAGGGTGGGGAGCGGCTCTGGATAAACTTACCGAGGAAAGAACACGTGTCAGGAGTCCCGCTGGAGCCAGTTGCTAAGATGCCTATTCCCACGATTTAAGAACAGGAAGGAGCACGATGTGTCTGAGGCCTGCGGCACCCACAGTGAGAGCCTGGACCACACCTCCTTCGTCCTCTAATCTCCAGAAGCCAGCACTTCAAGGAGGGGACAGAGGGGCATTTGAGTATGCAGGTACATGTGCGAACTCAAAATCAGTGTTGAGGTTGGGTGCAGTGGCTCACACCTATAATCCCAGCACTCTGGAGGCCAAGGCAGGCGGACCCATTGAGCCCAGGAGTTGAAGACCAGCCTAGGCAACAGAGTGAGACCTCACATCTGCAAAAAAAAAATTAAAAATTAGCCAGGTGCAGTGGCACACACCTGTAGTCCCAGCTCCTTGGGCGGCCAAAGTGTGAGAATCACCTGAGCCCAGGAAGTTGAAGCCGTGGTAAGCTGTGATCATGCTACTGCACTCTAACCTAGACAGCAGAATGAAACACCGACTAAGAAAAGAAAAAGAAAAAAGCAACGTCCAGTGTCAAGTGCCGGCCTAAAAGGATGAACGTCTTCCCTTCTCCAGTGCACCGTCACCCCAGAGATGGTCTCTGTTTCTTTAGGAAAGGCCTGAAGTCTCCGCTTGAAGCCACGCCGTAGGGACCTTCTTCAGGGGACCTGGGCTCCATTGCCATCTAGACACCTCAGGCCTGCAAACCAGGTTGTGAGAGACCATGTCCTCCCCTGTGGTGGTCCAAGTCAAGCAAATGGAGGATGGCCACAGGTTCTCCGACACCCCTCCCCTCAGGAGGACGCGGCACGTCTCCGCCCTTGAAGTTGGGCGGGCTTCTGAGTGCTTCTGTAGGGAATGCGGCGGAAGCCAAGCCATGCCAGGTCCTAGGCCTGGATCTGAGGTTAATGGAAGCCTCCGCTTCGTGTGCCTTGGAGCATTCCCTTTGAGGGAAGCCAGCAGCCTTATAAAAAGTGCAGCTGTCCTGAGGGGCCGTACTGTGAGGAAGCCTGAGCTACCCTGAACTACCACCTGGAGGGCTGTGCGCACAGGGGCCTGCCCAGCAGCCCCAGCTATTGCAGCTGTTCCAGCCCTAGTGCCAGGAGGCAAGCAGCATGTGACTGGAGCCCCAGCCGCCACCCGACTGCAGCTCCCTAAGAGACCCCAGCAAGAGCTGACTGCCCACATGCATACCCATTAGGATGTCCACTGTGAAAACAAAACACATGCACACACAAACACCCCCCCACACAAATAAAAGACGGAAAATAGCAAGTGCTGGTGAGTACACCGGGACATTGGAAGCCTGGTGCATTCACTGACGGTGGCCATGCAAAATGGCGCGGTCACTGTAGAAGCCAGCAGGATGATGACCCAGCAAAGGGAACACAGAATTATCAGGTGACCCAGAATTCCACATTGGGATGTGCACCCTAAAGGATTAAGAGCAAGGACTTAGGCAGGTATTTGTACACTCACGTTCACCACAGCATCATCTGCAGTAGCCAAACGGCAAAAACAACCCAAGTGCCCACTGGTGGATAAATGAGCTTATCTACTTAGCAAGATGTGGTCTACCCATGCAATGGAATATTATTCAGCCTTAGAAAGGCAGGAAATTCTGACAGACTCCCCAGCATGGATGAACCTTGAAAACATTGTGCTAAGTGAAGTAAGCAAGTCACAAGAAGATAAACGGTGTATAATTCCACTTGTAGGAAATACCGAGAGTTGTCAGATTCCTAGAGACAGCGAGCAGAATGGTGGTTGTCAGAGGCTACAGCAGGGGAGATGAAGAGCTGATGTCTAATGGGTATGAAGCCTCAGTCTGGGAAAATGAAAAGAATTCTAGAGATGGACGGTGGTGATGGATGCACAATGTTGTGATGTAATTGATACACCAGAGCTGTACACTCTACAGTGAATAAAAGAGGCCAGGCGTGGTGGCTCACACCCGTAGTCCCAGCACTTGGAGAGTCTGAAGCAGGAAGATCACTTGAGTCCAGAAGCTTGAGGCTACAGTGACCCATAATCGGGCCACTGTACTCCAGCCTGGGTGGCAGGGGGAGACTCTGTCTTAAAAAAAAAGATCATAGCCATCAATTTTATTTTATGTTTTACCAAAAAAAAAAGAAAAAGAACCACCCACAGGACTTCCAGATTATGATTCATCAGTGCTGTTTCAATCTACTATGTTTTGAGAAGATTTGTTACACAGAAATAATAACCAGAACAAGACCTTAATTATTGCTGCTAAACAGATCAAGTGTAGACTGCTCCTCTATCTCATTTCCTAGGAAAATGTGACCAATCAGCTGCCTCCAAATTCCTTATGGTTCAAAACTCCAGTGACCACCTAGTCCTTAGCACTTATGGAAGTCCTTTGGCCCCTGGTCTTTGGTGGCTTTGCCCTCTGCGGGGGTCACTGTCCTCTGAAACCAAGCAGCACATCTCAACGGCAGCGCCTCCCACCCCCACCCTCCAGCCCCAAGGCCGAGGACAGAGCTCTCTGAAGATGTGGGTGCCCCTCCACCAGCATCTGGAAGTGCCCTCTGGATCCAGAGACCGGGGCGCAGGTCAGCACCATCATCCTGTCTCAGAACGTCCAACTTCCTGCCCTTTAAACTCCTTCTGCTCAGCCCCAGGGCAGTCCCGGCAACTTAGCCTGACTGCTTGTGGGCCACCACTGCTGGTCAGCCAAGCAGGCAGCTGTTGAAGACGCTCCTGAACATCCCAACCACGTATCACATCTGCATCCTGGACTGACTCTGGGCCACACGTGCATGTGGGTCGCTATGCCTGCCTCTTTGCAGAAAAGGAAACACAGGGAAAGGATATTGAGGGCTTGGGGCCTGACACAAGATAACATTTCACTGCAGGAGATGCAATTTCTATTCCTGGGGGAGCTCTGAATCGTAAAGCAAAGAAGATGTTGACACATCTCTGTGTTTCGAGCAGTTGTCTTCTGAAGGACAAGAATACAGCACGTTCAGCACAATGGAGAACTGCCAGAGGCGTGTCCTTGTGACATCTTGCTGGGCTGCGTTTTCAGTAACCCTGAAGGTCTGGCCCTGTGGTTCAGTGGAATTACACCATCCAGGCAGATGTCATGAGAACAGGGTTACAGGAATATGTAGAACACAGATGTCAACTTCAAGGGCTCTTATGCTCTCTCCTCATTTCCTAAGATTTATTATTTCCTACATGCCAACCTCCGTTACTTATTGACCTCATCAATAACATCAGTCATTACTTATACTGGGGGAGCAATCCAAGATAATAATTATTATCTTTGCTAATGATCAAAGAAAATAAGACAAGTCAAGTCACAATTAGTTCTTAGATATAAACACATCATGAATCTCAAAGCACCTTCCTTCCAAGGAGAGAAAAAAAATTACCAATTTTATCAGTTATCTTAACCTTTGTGGTTCAGCTCTTTTGCTAATAAATAAAAAATGGGAGAAAAAAGACACAGGATCTAATATTTGGGAATCTCTACCGAGTGCAAGTTAATTTCTTTACCTTCTCCTTGGGTGTGAACAGCCTCAGAGTAAGCATCTCTAAGGGACCTGGCTTTAAATTTTTTTTTAAAGTTTGTATAGCTTTCATCTGAAATAATGCAGAAAAATCAGGGATAAAAAGAGAAAAACAGGAAGAACATTAATCCTAACAAAACCACGAGCAGCTCATTCAAACCACTTTCTTTACTCTCTTATTTTCTTAAATTCCAAATCGTGATATTGTGAAATATATAGTGGGTCTTCACCTCGCTCCCAGGCATACTACTCCTAAAATTCTTAGAGTAGCCAAAGTGACAAGTGTCTTTTAGTACGCTGATGATTAACTGATGGCTGGCAGCCCTAGGTGGCTTCATGATGGGGGCTGGTCACTAGAAAACCAAGGCATGATTGGAGGGTTGGGGCCTTCAGGAAAAGGGCTGATGCTTACGTTGGTCACCAGTGGTCGACGATGCAATCAGTCATGATCATGTAATGAAGCTTTTCTAAGGGCCCAAAAGGACTGAGTTCGAAGAGCTTCCAGACCGCTGAAAACATGGAGGTTCCTGCAGGGTGGTGCCCTGGGCAGGCATGGAAGCCACACACCCCCCATGCCTCCCCCTTCACATCTCTTTATCTGTATCCTTCACAATATCCTCTGTAAGTCACCAGTAAATGTGTTTCCCCGAGTCCTGTAAGTCACTCCAGCAAATGAGTCAAACCCAAGGAGGGTGTCGTGGGAACCCAGATTTGTAGCCAGTCGTTGAGGAACCACAGGGGAAACAACCTTGGGCTTGTTGTTGGCACTGGAAGTAGGAGGCAGTGCTGTGGGACTGAGCCTCACCTGTGGGATCTGAGACGATCGTCATGTAGGTAGTGTCAGGTGTCACGATTGATTTGGAGGCCACCCAGCTGGTGACCACTGAAGAACTGATTGCTTGCTGGCTTGTGGGGCAAAACACCCACACATTTGGTCACAGAAGTCTTCAGTGTTTATTGTTGTGGGGTGAGAGCCGAGAAAAAATAGTTTGTGTTTTTGTTGTTTTTCCACTCACAAATGCTACACTTGCTTTTATTTATTACAGTTTACTTTCTTCCTATTGTATCTTGAAACTGAGGTATAAAATAATGATCATAATTCTGCACTAGCAAGTTAAGACAAAACACAGGCTACTATCCTAATCATAACACAGACCAGAAACAAAATAGTTTCTGTAGGTCCAGGATGCCTGGTTCAATTCTCATTGTGATTGTATCCACTCCAATGGCTGAAAAACTGTGTGCAAAGCCACCCAGCACACAGCTACAATGAAATGATGTGGCTTCCAGCTGAAACAGCAGCTGATTAAACACTCTGTGGAAATAAATGTCTGTCCTGGGTGATTTGAAATGAGCATGGAATGATGGGAGAAAACAGCACCACCAACACCGAACTGCAAATTTTGAGATTTGGTTCTGGCACTGCCTGGATTTATGATCTTATCTAAGCCAATTTGTAGAACACACAAAATCTCTATATCGGTCAAATCTTTGTACTTTGATAGGGAAGTTTATTCCTCCTATTCCTAAAATCCTATTATTGTAATACTTTAATTTCATTCATTGCCTATCATGGCGGGGGAAAGAATACTACCTTGGTCATAGTTAATATTAGCTTTAAAACCCATCTTTGTTTGGCTTCACAGTTGTCAAATAGCTTAAAATTAATCATTAACATGAGGTAACGATGGAACTTCTATATTTCAGCTGGCTATCCATGCACGTCTGTTAATATCTTCCTTTACCACACCGCAAGCTAGTTGAATCTATCTGAGGATCAAAGACAGAGCTTAGAAGTGCCTTATCAGCCTGGATGCCGCTGTGAGGGCAACAGGCAGAGGCTGGGTCACACAGCGACTTGGTGCTGCATCACCCCTAAGGGACTGGAGTCAGGTGCGGGCAACGTGAATTGTAAATTTAAAAGAACCTTCACTTAAACCTATTTTCATGATAGTCATACTTATTGAAAGGCCCTGATTTATTGTTTTCTTAAGTCACAGATGAATGGCCCATAAGGTTAATTATTACCGAAGAGAATACCTGCATATCTTACCACAATTCCCCTATTTGAGAAGGCCCTGGCTGGACCCTCACTCTTGAAAACCCATTGAGGTGTGCATTAGTAGTGTTGGGCATCTGCTGGATGTGTTCCTGCGAAGTTGTATCTACATCTAATTTTTATAGCTGCAATTACATGTAATGGATTAGGGAAGCTTGATGTTTTAAAGAAGTTCTTCAGCGAAAACTTTAAGGACAATCCTTTTGTTACATAAATGCCTAGTTTCCAATTGTTTTGTTTTTGAAATTTTGATTCTCCTAAGTCAGGGCACACCCACCAACACTGTAAAAATCGAGTTCGGAATCTGCTTACCAAAAAGGGAAAACAAACAGACAAAAAAGCAACATCCACAACACAAGAAACCGAAGACGATCCATCTCTGCCCTCCGCGCCCAGATGCCGAGGAGGGATAGGAGTGGCAGGTGTCACGGTGTGGCCTTCCATGATGTTCTGATGCCAGGGCACAGTGGCAAATACAAACAGCACGAGGAAAACTAGAAAATAAAAGAATCCATAAAGTCTTTGGGCGGTGTTTTAATGTTAGCCTGTGATAATGATCATTGAAGGATGAAATTTTGAAGGAAAAAAAAGTATACATTTTGCTGAATCACACAGTGGCTTTCCTCTCCTTTGACTCTACTCACCCACCCGATCTGAATTTGAAGTATCTTGGGCACCACCCTGTGGCCTGGTTGTCCTTTATAAAAGTGCTTGTGCAGGCCATGTACTCGCTGCTTTTCTCATGATTACAGCTTAAACTATTTATGGTTAAAAGCAACCACTGGCAGGTGCGATGGTGGGTACCTGTAGCCCCACCACGCTGGGAGACTGAGATGGAGCGATCGCTTGAGCCCAGGAGTTTGAGGCTGCAGTGAGCTGATTGTGCCACTGTGCTCCAGCCAGGGGAACAGAGAGAGAGAGACTCTGTCTTTAAAAAGAAAAAAAGAAAAAGAAAGAACTCCTGTATGTCTGAAGTTCTCATGTAATTAAAGGAAAATGCGTGATGCATGGTAGTCTGTACTTACTGGATACTCTTAGTCTAATCATTCCCCAGTACAATAAACTTTGATGATATGATTAAATACTTCCACCACAATTCTTTCAACCGTCCTATTGACTTTGCTAACATTTGGAGTGGTTGCCTTGGTGAGGAGGCATAACAGAAACTAGATTTATAGCTGTACTGCTTGGGTCAAATTTTACCAGTCACTGTTCTTAGATACTGAGGATTAAGGATGAAAAATTATAGCCTGCAAAATGCATGGCTGCACAAAACCTGCACACAGATGTTTACAGCAGCTTTATTCATAATTTCCCAAACTGGGAAACAACCAAGATGTCCTTCAGCAGGTGAATGGGTAAGTAGACTGTGGCATATCCTGGAATGGAACGTGACTCAGCACCAAGAAGAAATGAGCGATCAAGCCACCAAAAGACATGGAGGAACCTTCACTGTGTGTTACTAAGTGAAAAACAACACTCTGGAAGGCTACACATTGTTTGATTCCCACAATGTGACATTCTAAAAAGACAGACGATGGAAACGATTAAAAAAGAAAATCAATGGGTGCCAGGGCTGGGGGGAGGGAGGCATGAATAGGTGGAGCATTGATGATGCTTGGGGCAGTGAAATTACTCCTCGTGATGCCGTCATGGTGGCCACATGCCCTGGTTTGTCAAAAGCCTGAGAATGTCCAACATCAGTGAACCCTGATATAAACTACAGATTTGGGTGGTGATGTGTCGGTGTAGGTTCACAGACTGTAAGGCATGCACCACATGGGTGGATGTGTTGACAGCAGGGGGTCCTGGAGAGAGGGTGTACGGGAACTCTCTGTACTTTCTGTTCAGTTTAGCTGGGAACCTAAAAAGGCTCTAAAGTAGAAAGTCTATTAAAAAGAAAATTATAGCCTTAGTCCACACAGCTAACTTAGTTTCCTTTCACAACCACTTTTACAAGTAACTGATTAAGTCACTTCCTCCCAGATTTGAAGGCTCTTTTAAATTGTCAGATGAAAGCACAAAACATAGTACTGTACACCTTATCATTTAAACACTATGTGATATATTCTTTAAAAAAAATCTTTGAAATGATGATCAGTCTGACCAAAAAAGGTTACACCAAGCAGTGCACAGATGCAGCTCTTTGATGCTTAATAAATGTCTTGATGGCTGGTACAATGACTGAAGCCTGTAATCCCAGCACTCTGGGAGGCCAAAGTGGGGGATAACTTGAACTCAGGAGTTTGAGACCAGCGTGGACAACATGGCGAGACCTCATACCTACAAAAAATAAAAATTAGCCAGATGTGGTGTCACGCACCTGTTATCCCAGCTGCTTGGGAGGCGGAGGCAGGAAGATTGCTTGGGCCCAGGAGGTCGAGGCTGCAGTGAGCCATGATCATGCCAATGCTCTCCAGCCTGACAGAGTGAGAACTTGGCTTTAAATAGATAAATAATATATATTTTTTTTTTTGAGTTGGAGTCTCACTCTGTTGCCCAGACTGGAGTGCAGTGGCCGCTCTCGGCCACTGCAGCCTCAACCTGCTGGGCTCCGGCGATCCTTCCGCCTCAGCCTTCCAAGTAGCCAGAATTATAGGCATGCGCTACCACGCCCGGCTGATTTTTTGATTTATTGTAGAGATGAGGTCTCGCTGCCCAGGCAGGTCTCGAACCCGCGGGCTCAGGCAATCCACTCACCTCAGCCTCCCAAAGGCACGGGATTACAGGCTGAGCCACCAAGCCCGGCGATAAATAATGTCTTAAGTATATTTTTTGGATGAAGGACGCCTTTAAACAGCATGAGTCACTGGTTCTGTGTGGTCCAATTACAATTTTTTTAAATCTGGTTTTATGAACACTGGAAAGGGTGGAAAGAAAAAAGTTCCTGCTGAAATCTTAATTAACATTTTCAGTTTTAGGAGCTTGACCCAACATGCCATGGTTCATATTAATGGTTGCAAATTCATCTATAACAAAAGAGAGCAGTGCTACACTCAGGGACGTCTTTGTGGGGACCGGCAGTCAGATTCAGATTAAATACAGCTGCCTATATCATGGTAACGTCATCGTCCCAACCACAGTCCTTATGCTGACTTATTAAGCATCTGCTGGGCCCTGTCTGGGTCCAGAGCTTGGCGCGGTCTTCAGATCCATCCACCACATTGTCTGGCTTCCCCGGTCCATGAGCATCTGCTGCTTGCTTCTCCGGTTTCTGCAAGACCTGGTCTGAGGAAGTCTGGGGCTCCTTGGCTTCTTGCATTGGGTGGAAGGGAGCCACCCCACAAAAGCCAGGGGATGGTGAGAGGAGAAGCTCCCAAGGCAAGCCCTTCTGAAATGACAGGCAAAGTGAAGGAAACCAGCTCCCGGAGACCCGACAGGCAGAGAAGCCGATGGCCTCTTCCCAAGTCCCTCTAAAGCCACTCGCCCCCCCCCCCCCCGGAGCCTCTTCAAAAGGACACCTTTGCTGCTGCCGGTTCCGTCTCACACACCTTTATGTGGCTTCATAGTTGTCTCTCTTTGTGTTTGAAACCAAAAGAGAGGCTGAGGTCTTTGGACACACGCAGTCTCACAAATCCAGCTGAAGTGCGGGACCACATGAGAGCCGAGGGAATTCTACCCGTGTTGGTGCCCTGCTTATGATGCTTGATGGGGAAGCAAAGCAAATGACCATTTTGGACCGTTTTCTGAAGGGATCGGCAATCCTGGGCTCTCCAAGTGATTTGTGAGTAACTCTGGGTGTCAGTGCACACAGCACTTGACAACTATGTGCAGGTTCAAAGGAGCCAGTCATAGGCCTCGGCCAGAGCACGCGTCAGTGGGAAGATCTGGAGGAAGGCAGGATTCACGCTTCTGGAGGCACGCTCTTGCTCAAGGGACAGCAGGCAGTCAGGAAGGGGCGGGAGGGTGAAGCTGTGGCGCACAGTGCTACTCAGGCTGCCACGGGCGGGGCACAGCTGTGCTCCGTGGTTACAGTCTGCGTTTCTCAGCCCAAGAGTGGGGCAGCTCACATGTCGTTCACACAGAAAGAGGCAGTGGGAGGGTTAGAGAAAACGTGTCCCAGCCACAGAGAAAACCTTCAGGTTCACGGCCTTCTTCAGAAGGCAGGGGGAGGCGGGAGGGAGGAGTGCAGTGCATACGTCAGGCTTTGTTTCAGCGGCAACACCAGAAAACCCGGCACCCAACGGCTAGTGTTCATGGAGCCCAGTGCCGGGAGCCAGGCGCTGTCCCAGACACTTGGGATCTGTTGGGAGCAAGAAACAAACTCCTTGCTCCCGTGCAGCTCACATTATATGGGGTGAGACAGCTTATAAAGAGCAGGAAGGGCGTGGGGAAGGGAGGGAAAGTATGCTAGAAAGTGGTAGGTCAGAAGGAACGGCTAGGGATGAGAAATAGAGCAGGGGGGGGCTGTCGTGCTGGGCGGGGAGCGCTTGGCCTGTGCCTGTGGACCTGGCGCCCACGGCATGGCAGGCACCGAGGGCCCTGCCCCCGCCTTAGGCTTTTCCCTTCCAGGTGCGTAAACAGCAGTTCAAACAACAGAAAATCAGTTGTGTGCACTCTCTCTCTTATTTGTCAGCTCACCATAATCTTTTATGATGGCCAGGCTCGGCGGCTCAGCCTGTCATCCCAGCACTTTGGGAGGTGGAGGCGAGTGAATTGCCTGAGCCCGCGGGTTCGAGCCCCGCCTGGGCAACTTGGCGAGACCTCGTCTCTGCAATAAATCAAAAACTAGCCAGGCGTGGTAGCGCACGCCTGTAGTTCCAGCTACCTGGAAGGCTGAGGTGGAAGGATCGCCGGAGCCCGGCAGGTCCAGGCTGCGGTGGCCGGGAGCGTGCCACTGCACTCCAGTCTGGGCGACAGAGTGAGACTCCGACTCAAAAAAAATAAAAAAATAAAAGATTCCTTAAACTTCCATTTGCCTTTCATTGTGATTATCAAGCCTCAAAAAGTTAGGCACTTAAAAGATTTTAGAATGGACTCTGTGGCCCCATGCCTTCTTCAGCACTTTGGGAGGCCAAGGCAGGATTGCTTGAGCCCAGGATTCGAGACCAGCCTCAGCCTGGGCAACACAATGAGACTTTGTCTCTACAATAAATAAATAAATAAGCCAGGTGTGGTGGTGTATGCCCATAGTCCCAGCTACTTGGGAGGCTAAGGCAGGAGAATCCCTTGATCCTGGGAGGTCGAGCTGCAGTGAGCTATGATTGTGCCACTGCACTCCAGCCTGAGCAACACAGTGAGACTTAGTTAAAAAAAAAAAAAAAAGGAAAAATGGACATTTATGCTGGGGACAAGGAAGGAGGAGGATCTCATCCTGGTAAGTTACTACAGAAAGAAATTCCAGAAGAACACAGAATTGTCCTCTTAAAAACTGACTCATTATTCTTTGAGTCAGTTGTTTCTGGATTTTCCTAACACTGGACCCATCCTAAGGGAGACCTTGGACAGTGAGGGCTCATGTTTACTCTTTAGTTTTCCTCTGCAATTTTCCTGAAATCGCAAAATGAATTTCCCGAGGTACATTAAAGAGACGAATGCTCAGGCAAAATAAAGGCCTCCTTCCCTGTGCACAGCTCAGTGCATCATCTTCCAAACTGACCGGCTGAGCCTCCAGGGATAGTGTGCTGAAATCCTCTACAGAAACAGTTCAGCTTTGACCAGCTGTGTCCATTTCCGCTGGGAAGTTCTCACCATTGCTCGAAGGGCCCGTTTACACTTTGATGAATCCTCCAGCGATGTTTTTGTTCCTCTTCTTTCTTTTTTTTTTTTTTTTTTTTGAGCTGGAGTCTCACTCGGTTGCCCAGACTGGAGTGCAGTGGCCGCTCCCGGCCACCGCAGCCTCGACCTGCTGGGCTCCGGCAATCCTTCCGCCTCAGCCTTCCCAGTAGCCGGAATTACAGGCGTGCGCTACCATGCCCGGCTGATTTTCTGATTTATTGTAGAGATGAGGTTCGAGCCCAGGCGGGTCTCGAACCCCCGGGCTCAGGCAATCCACTCACCTCACCCTCCCAAAGGCGCGGGGTTACAGGCTGAGCCACTGAGCCCGGCTCCTCTTATTTCTTAGTGCTCAGGGCACTGCCCAGCCGGTGTAGACACCTCCTCTTCATCCAGCTTTGCTAAGGACAAGGAGGAACATTCGTGACTATGTGGGTGGGCCAAGTTTTTGACAAGCATCTTTATTTGGGTTTTAACTTATCTGTCATCTCTTCAGCGCTAAATCAGCGCCACTCACGTTCTGCCGCTTTCTTCTACTCCATCCCCTTCCTTGCCCTGGCCAGTACCTGCCATGAATGCGTCTCCTCACTGTTCTGCATCAGAACCTTAGGAACAGGCACTTGGCATATCCCCAGGCCAAGAGCAGCGCTAGGCCCACCACAGTGAGGCTCCATGTTTAACCAGCTCCTGTGCATCAGCTTGGGAGTTTTCAACACAACTGGCCACCAGAGTCTCACATGTATACGCCGGTGGCCATTCTTGACTCCCACATCTCAGCACTCACAATTTGCAGTTTAAAGGACACCAACGAGCAAGCCACATCCTTGAAGCACCACCATGACTTTGAGAGAATTCTGGGCAGAAATGCACTTCACAAGGAAGCGGCTCAAATACCTTTAACTTTCAGGAAACTATGCTTTTGCCCATATTGAACTGTTATGCCATTAGTATCAGGCTCGGAGGCAGCCGTAGAGTGGACATGAAAAGCTGTAAGTCTAAGAATCGGAAGAGCACACCCAGGTGGAAAAGTGCTCAAGCACGTGAGGGCCATTCCGTTCCGCTCCCGTCACCTTCCACAAGCTCCTGAGTCCTGAACCAGAGACATGGCTTAATCGAGTCACAGAGGCCTCAGTCCCTCAACTGCAGCTGCAGAACGGACACTCAGGACTAGCTGTGCTGGCTCTCAGAAGGGACAATTCGGAGGTGAGAGCTCCATTTTCCCAGTTAAACATTTCGGTTAGAAAGCACAGAAGTGTTCAATGCAAGAAACACGAGCCACCAGGACTTCCCGGGCTGAGGTGCTGGCCCAGGCCCAGCACCACCCCAACAGGCCAGAGGCCTGGAGGGATCTGAGAAGTTCCAACATGTGGAGGGCAGGGGCAGCCTGTCCCTCTCCTGCCACAAGCCACCGGGAAGAGTCACACCTAGGACTCTGCTGGGCGACACAGAGGGGGGTTGGGGGCTGTGTTCCTAGAAGTTCAAGCCCAGGGTATGACTTAACCCCCGCTTTTTACAAGGGCTGAGGCAGCCTAGAGAAAACACCTGTTGCCTCTTGAACCACCCCCCCAACCCCACCCCACTGTCTCATTCCGCATACGCATGTCATTGACCTTCTTACGACCCCCAGGGGCACCCACTTTCTACATCAGGGAGGAGAAGTCTCAGGCTTCCCGTAAACGGATGCTACGCCTCTGTGTCCTGGCTGCCATCTCTCCCCAGTGTGCCTGTTTCCAGGCTGGCCCAGGCTCTTGGGGCTCCCAGGCATGACAAGGACAGAAAGTCAGATGAAGAGAAAGGTGGCCCTGTGCTAAAGCAAGCAGCTTGTCTGATGGCTCAAGGTTTCAGGGTAGGCCTGGAAGGAAAGCGGGAAGGTCAAAGTTAGCTCAAACCTAAGCAACCAGGGCAGGCACAGGGGCTTAAGCCTGCAATTCCAGCTCTTGGGGAGGCCAAGGCGGAGGATTGCTTGAGCCCAGGAGTTCAAGACCAGCCTGAGCAGCATAGTGGACCTTGTCTCTACAAAAATTTTAAAAAATTAGCCAGGCATGGTGGTGTCCCTGTAGTCCCAGCTACTTGGGAGGCTGAGGCGGAAGGATCGCCTGGGCCTGGGAGGCTGACGCTGCAGTGAGTTGTGATTGTGTCACTGTACTCCAACCTGGGTGACAGAGTGAGACTCCAACTCGGAAAGAAGGAAGGAACGAAGAAAGATGCAACCCAGAGGCTGCAGGTTGGAGGCAGGGCTAAGCGAACAGCCACAACATAGTTGTTGAGGCAGGGTGGATTTTATGGATTATAAGACAAAACTATTTTCATAACTTTGTGCCTCTGAAGTCAAGGTGTGTCTCACAACCATCGACATCTTAGCACCGTGTTATTACTACTATGAGCTGTTTCTGTCCACAAAGCACTTCTCACACCAAACGTGTGTAAAGGTTTTCCTACACTGACCAATTCTCTGACACCAGCTGGGTGTCCTGCATTTCAATCCTAATGCTGCCCACCCAAAGTGAGTTTGGACCCATAGGTCAAGAGCTACAAGACTACCCTCACTTCAGACACCAATCACAATTTTGGACTGCTTGTCCTCCTCATCAAATAGCTAAAGACTGGGGGCTCCTGCGACCCCTTCCTTGTGTTCAATAACGGACCAGGGCAGCTCACAGAACTCAGGACTGTGATCAAAGACATCCTATAGGATACGAATGAACAGCCAGATGAAGAGGTACGTAGGGGGAGGTTGGAAGAGTCCCTAGGCAGAAGCTTATGCCCCTGTGGAGTTAGGGCGCACCCCCCACCCCCGGCACGTGGATGTGTTCACTAACCTGGAAGCTGTCCAATCCCGTTGTCTAGGGTTTTATGAAAGTGTTATTGCATAGGCACCACTGATTAAATCAATGGCTATTGGCGATTACCCTCTCGTCACATGGTTGGTTCCTCTGGCAACCAGGCCCATCCCGAAGCTATCTAGGGGCCACCACAGTCATCTCATCAGCTCCAACTCAGATACAATTGAAAGAGGCTTGTTATGAATAACAAAAGACCATCACTTTGGAAGCCTGGGCCAGGAACCGTGACTTTATGAGTGTAACCATTGTACTTTAATTGTTACTATTTTTATACGACATAATAAAAAGTCATGGGGAGTTACACGTGATTCATCATTACTTTGCTGCTTTATGAAAAACAGTATTGATAAAAGGCAACATTAAATATGGCCGTTGAAGACACGGGTCGACTTCCCAGAAGCACGCCAAACGTGGAGGGAGGAAGGGAGGCGCAGGCCAGGCTCAGAGGCCTGGGGTCGGATGCCAGGACGAGGGCGCCAGGGGCAGGCGGACCAAAAGCAGCGTCCGGCGGCCTTGCGGGCTGGCTGCGCCCTGCTCAGTGTGCGCCTGTGTACGCCCCGCCTGGGCCCGGCCCTCCCTCCACGCCAGCCGAGCTGCCCCCGCCTGGGTCAGCTCCTTGAGATCCTGCTCAGCCCCAGGCGGCGCGCACTACTCCTCCTTCTGGGCTTCCACAATCCCTTTAACAGCCACGACATGTTTTTGATGATTTGTTCCCTCTCGTGTCTCCTGCTCCTTGACCGCGTGCTCCCAGGATGGGGTCAGTCTCCGACTCCTGGCATGCGGAACAGGGTCTGGAAAATGAGGCGCACTTATCTGTTGCGGAATGAACCGATTCCGGTGCTAACGCAACTTCTCAAGTGAAGTGATTGCAAGTTCACCTCAGAAGTTTATTTCACCCTGACAGCAAGGAAGCTACTTCTGACCGACCCAGTTCAAAGACATCCTTCTGTCAGAGAGCTCTTGATAGTTAAAATAATCATAACAACAACAACAGACAGACAACAGTGGCTAAATTGCCTTGTTACATGAGGCACCCAAGAGGAACATGGAATTAGAAGCAAACAGGCACATCTGAGACGCAGGGTCTGCCATGGGTTGACATCCCACAAAACCAAGCAGGAAATCTCGCTCCTGGAGAGGTTTCCTAGGCTCCTCATTCCATCTGAGAGCTGTGCCAGTATTTTACTGGAAAGACGAGCTGTTTCTCAAGAGGCACAACAAAGTTTTGCTTCAGAGGACCCTTTCTCCAGTTGCAGTGTCTGCTCACCAACACTACCCGAGCGGCCGAGTCCTGTGAGAGGAGGACATTGCAGGGGCAGGTGTGCGTTCCCTGCTGGCTTCCAGATGGGGACTGCCAAGTCCTGAAAAGCAAAAATGCTCCTGTACTGGAGACCGGGAAACTGGGGAGGCAGGGTAAGGAGAGGTTTGCTAAAGGAAAGAAGAGGTGTTCCAGTGTTCCATACCACAATAGGATAACTATGGTCAATGATAGCATGTCATACCATTTCAAATAGCAAGAAAGAGGATAGTAAATGTTCCACCACAAATAAATGGTAAATGCTGGAGATGACAGATACACCAGTGACTCTGATCTCATCACGATACGTGACACATGTTAAAATGTCACTACATACCCCACGAATATGCCTAATTGTTTGTCAATGAAAATAATAAAATAAAAATTATTTTAAAAACAATCCCACAGGATGTTGCGGTAAGGAAGGCTCCCACACACTGTATTGACTGTGACTTTTATTTGCATTTTTCAGTGCTTGGACATCCTGGGGTCTTGTGCCTTGAAGGGACCACTCCCTCCCAGGACAGAGTGCTTCCCAGAAAGAGCAAGTGAAGGGCCTGCAGCCACACCCTTCAGATGCAGACCAATGCCTGGCGTCCACAGCCCAGCCACCTCCCTCAGGGGCACTTCCGCTGTGCTACTGTTTCACCGTGCCAACTGCCCCAGCAAGGCGCCAGATAACTGAGGACATCCCGAGGCCCAGATCTCTGAAGCAACTCAGAGCAGCCCATCTTAACCTGGCGTCCTGCTTTGCCCATCCCCTCCAGAAACCACGGTAAAGGCACAGGCTCATTATTTTCTCCTCTCGCTCTGCCTCCTGCCCAACACTGGAGCTTTCTCCTGTCATTTCCTGCCCCTCGAGGGGTGGCACGGCCCCTCCTCCTGGGAACCACGAGCAGCAAAACGTTTTCAGTGAGCGCCATCTCCTGATCTGCTGGCATCACTATACTTGAATAATAATAAAAACCTCCATTTTAAGACACATGAAACTATGATACCTCGGATTAGTTGAATATTCACTCATTGAAAAAATCCATGTAGAATTTCACTTGGAGCCAATTCGTCACTAGCTTGGAGAAAATTACCAACAGATTGGTTGATTTCCTAGACCAAACCAAAGGAGAAACTGTAGTTAGAAAGGAGATAAGAGTAGCAATTAGTGGTAGCTGAGAGATTGGAAGAGAAACCAGAAGAGAACCAAGGAAACCCAAGAATTAAGCAAAATAAATCAAAACAAAGACCCCACAGCATCCTGAGACCATGGTCATAGACGTGAAAGCCTCACACATGCCTGTGGCTCTGAGAGTGTCTCTGCCTCTTAGCAGTGAGCAGTTCTGGGTATTTGCAATAAGACTTTTGTGTGTCCAATAAAAGAATTAATTGTAGTTAGGTATTCTAAGATGAAGTAGTATGTAGGATACACTTTAGAAAAGTCGCCACTGGAAATAGACCATTCATGCACAGAACACTTCCGTGAATAGAGAGGAAATACTTAGCTATGTGGAAAATTCACTTGATAGACACTCTCTGCTCTCTGTCAGATTCAGGTAAATGACATGTTTGTGCGTTTGCTTTATTGTCTTGTTGCCTCCTGGCTCCAGGTTCACCTTTTTGCTCGCCCTGGGGAGATGGGCTGAGTCCTCTGTCCTCTACCAGCTGGCACAACATGGCGGCATCAGGAAAACGAGCTATGAGGAGAGGATTGCGTCTGGATCTTGTGAACTTGCCCTGCCCCAGTTCCCAGGCACCTGGCTCCTCTGTGCCAGGCCAGGCAGTGGAAGTAGCCCGCTGTTATCAGGTACTCTCATGGGCTTGGCTCAGAAAGCTGACATGTGAAACCTCCCCATAAACCACTTCCTGGCCCCTGGAGGACAGATTTCTAAAGAGTGATAGAAGATGGATATCCAGAAAGTTTCTCCAGAAGAAACTTTCTCCAGAGAAACTTCTCTGCCAGTCAGTAAGCCCCAGCCCTGCTCCAGCAAGGTCAGGGGAGGAGAGGGTGACCCAGCCTCGGGCCCCCTACCTCAGCCCTTCATGTCTGCTCTTTCGACATTCACTAGCTTCCCTTGCTTCTTATTATCCCTCATTTATCCAACCCCTATGAGAGTTAACCATTTGTTTTCTCTGTTCTGACTGGATTTGCACTGAGCGATACAGTACAAATGGCCTCCGTGTTGTGCTGAGAGTAGTAAGAGAATGGAAGGAGAGGAAGAGGATGGGGGAAGAGAGCGAAAATGGAAAAAGTGAAAAAACAAATGAGAGACACTAAAGCAGTGAGAAGAAAATGAGGGAAGGAAGCGGGTGAAATGAGAACAGAACGGGTGGGTGGGTAGCATGATGGTTAACTGTGTGTGTCAGCTCCCCTGGGCTGAGGAATGCCCATATCCCTGGTAAGACATCATTCTGGGTGTGTCTTGAGGATGTCTCCAGAAGAGACAGTCCTCACCAATGTGGGTGGGCATCACCCATTCAACCCACTGAAGGCCTTGCTAGGACCAAAAGGCAGAGGAGGGGTGGGCCTGTTCTTCCTTCTGGGGCCAAAACATCCACCTTCTCCTGCTCTGGGACTTCAGAGCTCTGGGTCTTGATCCTTCGGATTCTGGGGCTTCTGTCAGAGTGCCCACCCCACCCCACTCCACTCCACTCCGGCCCTTTGCCTTCCACCAGGAGTTACACCACCAGCTTCCCTGGTTTTCAGGCCTTAAGACTCAAACTAAATCACACTACCTATATTTAGAAAAATCTGAAAACTCCACTCAAAATCTCTTGGATATGGATATGATAAACAACAACAGTAAAGGTGCAGGATATGAAACGTGAAAATCAGTAGCATTTCTATACATAAATGAGCTAGTTGAAAAAGAAATCAAGAAGAAATCTCATTTACAACAGCTACAAAAACAATAACTACAAAAACAATAACTACAAAAACAATAACTATCAATACGTTTAATCAAGAAGGTAAAAGACCTGTACAAAAAATACTAGTGAAAGAATTAAAGAGGACACAAACAAATGAAAAGACATGCCATGCTCAAGTATCTAAAGAATTCAGAGTGTTAGGATGACTGTAGTGGTCAGGTGTGGTGGTTCCTGCTTCCCAGCACACTGGGAGGCTAAGGCAGGAAGATTGCTTAAGCCCAGGAGTTCAAGACTAGCCTGGGCAACATAGCAAGACCTCATTTCAATTAAAAAACAAAACAAAACAAGCTGGGCATGGTGACACACAACTGTAGTCCCAGCTACTTGGGAGGCTGAGGTGACAGCACTGCCTGAGCCCAGGCAGTCTAGGCTGTGGTGAGCTGTGATCATGCCGTTTTGCACAAGTCTGGGTGACAGAGTGAGACCCTGACCCCAAAGACAAACAAACAAAAAAGGCCGTACAACCCAAAGTGGCCTGCATATTCAGTGCAATCCCTACCAAAATATAAATTACATTTTTCACAGAAATAGAGAAAACAATCCTAAGATTTGTATGGAGCCAAAAAATAACCAGAATAACCAAAGCAATTCTGAGCAAAAAGAACAAAACTGGAGGCATCACACTACTTGATTTTAAAATATACTGCAAAGCTATAGTAT
The DNA here is from genome assembly GCA_027257055.1 of Cephalopachus bancanus. Lineage (NCBI taxonomy): Eukaryota > Metazoa > Chordata > Mammalia > Primates > Tarsiidae > Cephalopachus > Cephalopachus bancanus. The sequence continues at coordinate 44,094 of JAPVLO010001480.1, read as the reverse complement.
CCAAAACAGCATTCTATTAGTATAAAAACAAACACAGAGACTAATGGAACAGAACAGAGAACCCAGAAATAAACTCACGTATTTACAGCCAACTTATTTTTGACAAAGGTGCCAAGAACATACATTGGAGAAAAGTCACCCTTTTCAATAAATAATGCTGAGATATCCACATGTGGAAGAATGAAACTAGACCCCTATCTCTTATCTTATACAAAAATCAACTCAAAATGGATTAGACTTAAACATGAACTATAAAATATAAAACTGCTGGAAGAAAACATAGGGAAAATACTCCAGGACCACTGGTCCAGGCAAAGATTTTATGACTAAGACTCCAAAAGCAACCATGTTTTCGTTACGCTCTGGGCTGGCTATGTTTTCTTTAAGTTTTGGCTTCCTCTCGTACCTTAGGGAAGTGAATCCACTCTTTCTCTCTCTCTCGAATCTGCTTTCTAAATAAACTATGTTTTCCAATCTAAAAAAAAAGTAAGACACCAAAAGCACAGACAACAGAAACAAAACTAGACACGTGGGACTATATTAAACCAAAACCTTCCGCATAGTAAAGGCAGCAATCAACAGAGCGAAGAAAAAACCTACGAACCACACCATGGGTTTTCCTGGTTCCCCAACTTGCAGACGGCAGATCCCAAGACTTCTCAGCCTCCGTCATCCCGTGAGCCAGTTCTCACCGCAAATCTCCTCATGTACATGAGCCTGTTGATTCTGTTGCTCTGCCTGGCACAGTGAGGAAAAGGCAGGCTCACCTTTTCGGTTTCCTCCGGCTTCGAATGCAGCTGCACCTTCTTGTCTCCTCTCCAAGGCAGCTGAGTCATTCAGAAGCCGAGGTAGGCGCTGGCTTCCCATCCCTGCACCGACGTGTGTGACCCAGCCTGAACCAGAGTGGTGGGAGCCTCGCGACCCTCACCTGGTCCTGGCAAGTTGTGAGCGGCTAAGGCCCTCCCTCAGCCATGTGCGGAAATCTAGTCAGCATCTCCTTTTTTGAAAGTGCTGGCTCAGAGCAAGTCCCAGGGTCCCCAGATAGGTGCCCAGGCTCTGGCACTGGATTGAAAATCCTCATTTCTGTGTATGATGATAAAGGAAGAGATAACAAGTAAAGTACTACACAGGCAGGAATCAGGAAGAGGAAAGGTGATTACTGATGTAGTATTTTGTACATAGGGAGCCAAAGACCCCAGTCCAGAAAGCTCACACACGGCCACGTAAAAGCAAGTCAAGAGTGAGGCCCAACACAAACACGTTTGTCTCGGGCAAGTCATCAAATGTGTGCGTGCCCATGCATCTGCTCACAAGCACTCTTTGTCCCTAGATAGGGTCACGGGTGCAGCCACATATTTACTTGTGTGTGCTGGGGATACTGCAGTGTGGTGTCCTGCAGTGGGGATATATATCTCTGGCTTTCCAACTTGAGCATGCTTCAGAATCACCTGAATGCCTTCTCCAGCTTAGATTGCTGGGCTCTGCTCACAGGGTTCCTGACTCGGGAGGCCCGGAGTAGAAGCCTCGCAATCTGAAATTCTTGGAGTTTCCTGGGTGACACAGACCCTTACTTTGAGAAGCCCTGACCTACCACCATGATGTGCCTCATCAGAAGAGAGTGGGGAGGGTAGGGCTGTGATAGCGGTGCATGGACTCAGGCCTGACACGGGGAGCCCAATCTCGGTTTCACGGACTCGTGGAACCATCTTCACCACGTTGCATCTTAGTTTCCTCACCAGTAAAATGGGATGGCAACAATAGGACCCATATCTTGAGATTGTTGTAAGGATGAAAGAAGTTAAAACACGTGAAGTGCGTAGACTATGCTTGGCACACAGTAAGTACTTTATAATCATTTACTTAAATGAAAACGTAGGTTCTGGGGTCAAAAGGCTTGGTCTTAGACGCTACATGAGCCACATAGACTTACTTAACCATTCTGAGCTTCAGTTTTCTCATTTGCAAAACGAGGATTAAAAAGAGTACTTATCTTGAAGTGCTTTTATGAAGATTCAGCAGACTAATAGGGGAAAGTGCCACAACAGCTTGGCACTGCAAATGTTGGCAAATAAGGCTTGGCAATGTCCTATCCATGTCTAAGATGAAAATAAAATAAATAGAATAAAAGTCTTGGCAATGACCTCATTTGCAGGCTGCTGTTTGGCTCTGTAGGATAATGCTGCCCTCTGCTGGACAATATGGCTTCTTGTTTTGTTTTGCTTTTTTGATTGACTCTTGAGGTTGCTCCAATGTCCATCTCAAGGAGCAAAAGGGCTAATATTCTTCAAAAAGCTTATTTTGGACTGGGCGTGGTGGCACGTGCCCGCAATCCCAGCTACACAGGAGGCTGAAGCAGGAGGATCATACCATTGCCCTCCAGCCTGAGCAACAAAGCAGTCTGGATCCTGTTTCTAAAAAACAAAAAAGCTTACTTTCTCTGAATACATTTATTTGGTTGCTGTGACCAAACATGATTTGTGTATTCACCATTGCTAAGTGGTGAATTTCCTCATTTGGTGAACAAGTGAACCACTTGAAAACTTCAGTTGCAAGCTTCATTTCTAATTTTTATTTTTATGAAGACATTCCACTATGTTGAGATATTCCTGCTTAATTTTTTTTTCTTTTTCTTTAACCCGGTGGTAAACATCTGCTTAAATTTTCCAATTTTCCTAATTATTGCTTTTCCATGATTTGAGAATATCGTACTGAGTGCCCCGTCTGGTAACATGCACATATGTTATAGAATGAGTGTGACTATGTTCCCATAGAACTTTGTTCATAGATGTTGACATTTGGTTTTCACACAATTTTCACGTTACAAAATATTCTTCTCCTTTTTATTCTTCTCAACCATTTATAAAAGCTAAAAACCATGTGCAAAAATAGGCTGCTGGACAATTTGGGCCTAGAATTGATCATTCTGGACCTCTGGCCTAGAGTCATCCACAAGGACCAGGCAGATCCTGAGGGACCAGACTGCTGATGTATACACAGAGATAGGACAAGAACACTTCCCCTGCACTCTTTGGACCTGTGAGGGTGGCGCGAATAGCTGCCATTCCCTGGATGAAGCACCGTGTCTCATTCGCTCTCTTGATCGGGGACAAGTTCCAAGTCTCCACCTGGCTTTCCTTTTCTATGGTGAATTTCGCCCCGCTGGCCAAGGATGTGTTGAGTCTTTTTACATCAATGTTCATATGGGATACTGGTCTACAGCTTTCCTTTTCTTCTTTCCGGTCTCTGTCTGGCTTTGGCGTGAAGTCAAGGCAACGGTAGCTTCATAGACTGAGTTGAGGAGTGTTCCCTCCTAGTCAATTTTCTGGAAGGACTTAGGATTGGTACGAGTTCTTCTCTAAATATTTGACAGAATTCACCAATGAAGCCATTAAGTACAAGGTATTTTTTTCTTTCTCTTTTTTTTTTGGTGAGTTTTTTGAATACTGGTTCAATCTCCTTACCAGCTATGGGTCTATTCAGATTTTGTTTCTTTCGGATTCAGTCTTAGTAGAGTCTGTATTCCTAGGAATTTGTCCATTTCATCTCAATTATCCAGTTTGTTGGCGTACAATTGTTCATAGAACTCTCTTATAATTCTTTTTATTTCTGTATGATTGGACTTTCTTTTCTAATTTTAATAATTTGAATCTTCTCTCTTTTTCCTTAGTCAATCTAGCTAAAGTTTGCCCATTCTATGTTTTTAAAGAATCAACTTTTGGTTTCATTGATTTTTCTCTACTGTTTTTTCCTTTTTCTTCCACCAGTTTTTTTCCATTTTTACTTATTTCTGTTCTAATCTTTATTATTTCCTTCTTTCTGCCAGTTGTGGGCTTACTTTGCTCTTTTCTATTTCCTTAAGTTGTAGATTTAGGTTGTTGATTTATCCTTCTTGCTTTTAATGAGAGTATTGCAGGTTCTAAGTTTGCCTATTATCACAGCTTTCACTGCATCCCATAAATTTCAGCATGTTGTGCTTTCATTTTAATTCATCTCTCAGGACAGATGACCCTTGAACAGCACAGGTTTGAACTCTCCATTTATATGGGGATATTTTTTCCACAAGCACAGCCGGCCCTCCCAACCCATGGGTGCTGTAACTGCAACCAAAGGCAAAGTGAAAATGCAATGTTCGCAGCATGGAAGACCTGAGGAAACAGCAGTCTGACTTTTTGTATACTCAGATTCCACAGGGCCAACTGTGGAAGTTGAGTACGTGTGGATTTTGGCATAAGTGGTGGGTCTTGGAACCAATTCTCCATGGATACCGGGTGAGGACGGCATTTTCTGATTGCCTTAGTGGTTTCTTCTTGGACCCACTGTTTTTTTAAGAGTGTGTCTTAGTCCATTCATGTTGCTCTAACAAAAGACCTGAGAGTTGAATAATTTATAAACATCAGGATCTATTTCTCACAGTCCTAGAGGAAGTCCAAGATCAAGGCACCAGCCCATTTCAGAGTGTGGTGAAGGTCCAGTCTCTGCTGCTAAGACGCCACATTGTTGCTTATCTTCCAGAGGGGAGGAACTCTGGGTCCTCACACGTTGGAAGGGATAAAATGAACCCACTCCTTGAAGTCCTTTCATCAGGGCTCTAATTCCCTCCGCGAAGGCTCTCCCCTCATGACTGAATCACCTCCTAAAGACCACGCTTCTTAACAAGTTGGCAATTAAGTTTCAACATATGAATCTGGGGGGATGATCAGACCGTACCAGAGTGTGTTGTTTACTTTCCAAAATTTGTGAATTTGTCAGTTTTACTTCTGCTATTGATTTCCTTTTTTTTTTTTTTTTTGAGTTGGAGTCTCACTCTGTCACCCAGACTGGAGTGCAGTGGCCGCTTCCGGCCACTGCAGCCTCGACCTGCGGGCTCCGGTGATCCTTCTGCCTCAGTCTTCCGAGCAACCGGAATTACAGGCGCACACTACCACGCCCGGCTCATTTTGATTTATTGTAGAGATGAGGTCTCGCCAAGTTGCCCAGGCGGGTCTTGAACCTGCGGGCTCAGGCAATCCACTCACCTCAGCATCCTAAAGCACGGGATTACAGGCTGAGCCACCGAACCCGGCTTTTTTTTTATTTTTTTGAGTTGGAGTCTCACTCTGCCTCCCAGACTGGAGTGCAGTGGCCGATCCCGGCCACCGCAGCCTCGACCTGCTGGGCTCCGGCGATCCTTCCACCTCAGCCTTCCAAGTAGCTGGAACTACAGGCGTGCGCTACCATGCCCGGCTAATTTTTGATTTATTGTAGAGAAGAGGTCTCGCCAAGTTGCCCAGATGGGTGCCCAACCCGCAGACTCAGGCAATCCACTCACCTCAGTCTCCCAAAGCGCTGGAATTACAGGCTGAGCCATCGAGCCCGGCTTCTGCTATTGATTTCTAACTTCATCTCATAGTCCGAGAAGACGCTTGGCACATCTTTCCAAATTTATTGAGACCTAAATTGTGGCCTGACATATCGTCTATCTTGGGGAATGTCCCGTGTGCACTTGAGAAAAAAGCATATGCTGCTGTAGCTGAGTAGAGTCCTGTCTGCTAGATTTAGTTGGTTTATTGTGTTGTTCAAGTTCTTTGTTTTCTTATCCTCTTTCTGATCCTTCTATCCATTATTAAGAGTAGGGAGCCTGCAGAAGATAGTGAGAACTCTTCTCTACAAAAAATGCAGAAATTAGCCCGGTATGGTAGTGCCTGGCCTGTAGTCCCAGCTACTGGGGAAGCTGAGGTGGAAGGGTCCCTTGAGCCCAGGAAGTCGAGGCTGCAGTGAGCCAGGACTGTGCCACTGCACTCCAACCTGGGCAACAGAATGAGATTCTGTCTAAAAAAAAAAAAAAAAAAAATAGGATGATATTGAACTCTCCAACTGTTATTGTTGAACTGTTTCTCCCTTTAGGCTACCAGTTCTGCTTCATAGATTTTAATGGTCTGTTATTAAGTGCATAAATGTTTGCAATCATTATATCTCCTTGTTATATTGAACCCTTTGTTAATATGTAATGTCCTCCTTTGTCTCATGTAGCCTTTGATTTGAAGCCTATATGGTCTGATATTAGTATAGCCACCCCTGCTCTCTTCTGGTTACTGTTTGCATTGAATATCCTTTTTCTGTTCCTTCACTTTCAACCTATTCATGGCTTTGTATCTAAAGTGCTTCTCTCGAAGACAACATACCATTGGGTCTTGTGATTTTATTCATCTTGCCAATGCCTGTCTTTTGATTGAAGTGTTTAATCCAATTGTATTTGAAGTAGTTACTAATAATAAAAGACTGACTTCTGTCATTTTGCTACTTGTTTTCTACATACCTTAGTTTTTCCCCTAGTTCCCTGCAATACCATCTTCTTTTGTGTTTAGCTAAATTTTTGTAGGAAATAACTTCCTTCTCATTTCCTTTTATGCATATTCTAGGAGGAGGAGCTGGAAAGGCCCAGCCACCTCAGGAGCAGGTCTTGAGAGTCGACAGCGCAGCTCAGGAACCCGCTAGCTTCTGTGGGAACAGCACCCACACCACAGCTATTTTCTGTGGTTCCCATGGGTATTACGTTTAGGATCTTAAAGTTATCACCCTCAAATTTGAATTTATGCCAGTTTATCTTCAGTAACATGTTAAAAAGCTGCTGTTTTACAGCTCTACCCTACCCTTTTTTGTTACCGATGTCACAAAATTACATCTTTATGTACAGTGTCTGAAACTACAACTCAAAATTTTTATGCACTAATCTCTTAAAGCATGTAGCAAACAAAAAGTGGAATAACAAACCAGCGTGTCAAATTCAGTAACAGACAGAATCTTTCTAAAAGAAAATAATATTTATTTGGGAGTAAACACTGCAATGGGAATGGGGGGGCATATTCAGGGAGGTGAAGGAAGACGGAGGCTTCGGAAGGAGAAATGAGGAGGATGATACCATTGGCTTGAGAGAATTATCCTAGTCTACCAGGATCAGCCACATGGGTGGCACCAGTTCAAAGTCAGATAGGCAGTCTCTGGACACATGACCCTGCAGACATATTTCTTGTGCCGGGTTGTGGTGACCTTTGTGAAAAGCTATGGTTTTTGCAGACTATTGTGTGGTAGTTCTTGCTAACAGGCGTGAGAACTATCCCTTCATGGATTTCCCAATCTCCATTTGTCAAGGTTTTAACATAAGTGACTCCATTTTGATTCTGACATTATAAAAGTTATAATGACACTGGTTTTTATACTTGCGCATGTATTTATCTGGCCGAGGGCTTCAGCAGACAAGGATGGAGGTGTGCAAACTGCAGGGGTTGCGTTTCCTCCACAGGGTTCAATTTGTGAGGGTATCTGACACCTCCTTGTCCTTCAGAAATCATGTCCAAAGGAACTGGAAGAGCCAGGTATGATGTCGCACGCCTGCAGTCCCAGCTACTCAGGAGGCAGAGGTAGGATGATCGCTTGAGCCCAGGAGTTTGACACCATCCAGGGCAACATAAAAGGACCTCCATCTTTCAAAGAAAAGAAAAGTAACTGGCGAGCTCAAGTTCTAAAGGATGGCAGGAGCTGACTGGGAGGCAAGCAGGGAGGCCTGGCTGGTCCTCGCTGCAGACCAGCCTCTCGGCTCCCGCCGGGAGACGCTTCAGAGACCGGACTGCTTCCCTCCCAGTCTTGTCTTCCATGTGGGGAGACGATTGCAAACGATCTTCCTTTGTTTTTGTCAAATCTTACAATAAAACTGATGCTCCAGGAAGATGTAGCATGGATATCCTGCCGTTTGGCATCCCCCCTGCACAGAACTGTGCCTGTGCACCCCCCAGTTGGAGAAACGTGCAGCAGTGTAGTACTTGTGGTAAACCAGAAAAATTGAAGAGAGAAAAATGACTGAAGAGGGTTATCACCGTCCCCTCCAAGAGCGGCAAATTATGGAGAGTGGTACCTAAGGGATACTTTTAAAGAGATAGGGCTCTGAGCCTCTCTGCAGGGCACACATGCAGAAAATGTGTGTTATCGCCTATCCACACAAACCTTCCTGACATCTTGGAAGGGCCAGTGGGGCCTTCAGGTTCTGGGGGCCTGTGCTGATTACGGGCAAGAGGTCCGCGCTAGGATACCGCAGTCCTGTGAACAAGGCTGTGCCCGTCTGGGAACTGGCATGGGTGCTGTTCCCACAGAAGCCCGAGGGTGCCTGAGCTGCGCTATCGACTCTCAAGACCTGTCCCCGAAGGAGCTGGGCCTCGCCACCGTGATGTTTCCTCCTCCTCCTCCAGTGGCACGGAACATGCCCGTCGAGAGGCCTGGCCAAGGCACGCACCAGCCCAAGGGCCCAAGGGGCAGGATTCAGAGCCGCCTGGAGGGATGGAGGGAGCAGTGGAGAAGGCAGCTTTCCGAGGCAGGTTCCAGCTTCCCAGGCACCAATATTTTCACTTTGGGCAGCAAATCTGTGGCTTCAGAAACCCATGAGGGAGCATCTGTGTGGGTCATTAAGTGGCCTAAGAAACGTCCTGAAAGGCCCCGGCTACCTGGTATGGGGCCCAACCCTACTGCGTACACAACCTTTGGTGTGCAGTGAACCGGCTGAGAGGACTCATGGCCAGGTATGGGCTGGAGTCAGACCAGCCAGATAAGATTCTCCTTTGCCCGGGAAGGAGTAAAGGGCCAGGGAAGCAAGAAGAGGACTGGGGACAGGCTGGCCGTCTTGTCTTTTCCCCCTCGTTCTCCGGTGTTGATTTTCCTTACATTTCATGGCCTAATCCATGCCTGGCTCTCACCCTCTTCATCCGAGTCCCCGTGCTCAGCCAACTTTTGGGACCCTCCAAAAGGCCTCTGCGTCACCCCACCCAGCACACTTCCATGCCTTTGCACTTGCTGCCTCCTCTCAGAGAAGTCCACGGGCCAGCAGCTGGCCAAGCTCTGCTGGGCTCCCCGAGAGGGACCAGACATTGCTCTCAAGAGGGAAGAGGAGCCGGGGTCTAGCGTCTGCAGCCCCCAGGATAAAACGAAGGACACAAGCAGCACTGCGCAGGCACACGCGTGGCCAGAGCTCTCTGTCAGCTCCCGAGGAGGCGCATCTGGCAGGGCCCCAGGCATGGGCTTGACTACAGGAAGCGGAGGGGAGGCCGCCGGGCAAAGGAAGCCAGAGCAGTAGAAGGACACTGGACAGAAGTGGGGAACAGGCGGGGGAGTGGTGGGTTGGCCCGACCCCCCACATTCAGGACAAATGCCCCTGGTGCACTTGACTCTGGGTCTCCAAACCCAAACACCCCACAGCTCAGCTCCGATGACTGGAGGTTCTACTAATGAGAACTCCTCTCCTGTGAGATTCAGGCCTCCGTCGGCTGGGCAAGGGGCACCCCTGTGACCTCACCAGCCCAAGTTCAGTTCCACAGGAAGAGATTTGGGCTTTGTTCTGGAAAGCAGGGGATTTCCTCTAGGGCCCCCCGGCAGGGAGGGACACATCTGCCTTCTGTCAGATGAGATGCCTCTGGCTGTGGGTGCACAGTGCGTTCTGGGCAGGACAGTCGAAGCCAGGAGCCCCTGAGAAGGAGGAGCACAAGTCTGTCCCTGAGAGAGAAGATCCAGTGTGGAAGGGACACGGACAGGGCTGGGGGAGGAGGGGGAAGGGAGAGGGGGGAGTATGTGGAGGGCGGTGGGGGGGAACAGGAAAGGGAGTCCGGAGGGGAGGAGGAGAAGGAGGAACGGTCAAGGAGAAGAGGGGGAGGGCAAAGGGAGACAGGGAGAGGTGGGGAGGGAGGGGAGGAAGCTGGCAGGGAGGGCGGCCCAGAGGCTCCACCTGAAGGCGGTGCCACACGTCTGGCTGAGGCAGAGGCTGTTCGGTGAGAGAAGGGACAGAATCAGAGCAAATTCCAGGTTTTTGCCTTGAAGAACCAGCAGGAGGGTGGGGCTTCGTACTGAGAGAGAGGAGACGAGGAAGAGACAGCTGTGGGGCAGAAGCCAGGAGACCCCTCTGGAACCTGCTCGGCACAATAAGCCTCTCTGAAAGTCCCACCTTTTCCCTGTGGCACCAAAATGCCTGCAAAAACATTATTTTTAAAACAATGTGACATTATTGTCGAGTACATCCTGATTTGCTTTACTGCTTTACTATTAATGGAACATTTAAGTTTCTTCCAATTTGGGACCATTGTAAGTAACGCGGCAAAGAACATTTTCTAAGACATCTTTGCCAGCATCTCTGATAACTTTCTGCAGACAAATTCCCAGAAGTAGAATTACTAGGTCAAAGGCTATAAAAATTTGATGGTTTCTTTTTCTCACTGCCAAATGACGCTCCAGGAAAAAAAGACCCCAGCTGCACTTGTCCCAGCTCTGCATCCAAGGGAGTCAGTCTCACCACATCCTGTCAAGTTCAATTTACAGGAGGCTGTTAGCTTGGGCTGAGCTTGCACTAAACCAAAAGACCAAAGCAAAATGGAGTCACTCATGCTGAAGTTACCAAACCAAACATAAGTTGTTCATCTGACCTTCCAAGACACCAGGAGAGAGATCATGGCCAGCTCCCCCAACAGGGCAGTCTTAGCTGGCATAATCAGACAGTCCCTCTGCTGTAACCCTTCCAAGGAAAGTAACTTTGACATGATGGACCCACTGTTTCTTCCTTGTTTCTGCTTTCCTCAGTCCTTTTGGTGCTCATGTTGTAGGTTAGAGCTCTCTGGGCCGCTTCTGAGGTTCTGAGGGCTGCTCAATTTATAAGCTGTTCTTTGCTGGAATAAACTATGCTAAATTTATTTTATCTAAAGACTTTCTTTTAGCAATCCTTACCACCTTGACTGTTGCATGTTTTCCGAATCCTTGCTAATGAGATAGGCAAAAATTAAAATCGTTTTACTTTTAAATCCAGACGCAGCATCCATGAAGTTCCTGACTGATGAGAAATAGAGAAGGTTGAGGTGGGATTTCACTGAATCATGGATGTTTCCTTCCCTGTAACACTACCTTGAGGGTCAAATACAGGTGTGAAGGCCACTGAACCAGTACCTGTGTTGACTCTCCTGCATAGCTTAAAGTCTCCCCCTTGCCTCTTCCATCCGTTTTCATTGGCAACGGTGCTATTGTTCTCTCATTCCTTGACCTGCCACCTTCACCTGCCAGAAAGCCTGAGGGCCACTCATATATTTCCATCAGCGATTTGCCGCCAAATCTAATAAAAAGCACCCACTGGGTCATAATTTTCAGCTGGTCCCTGAATGATGAATTACTTAGTGCAATTTGTCTGATGGACAAGCTCTCATAAACCATGAACTCAGAGTAGGAAGGGGCATGAGGGAACATTAAAAGGAGTGCAGCAAAAATGTCCAGTTGGCTCCCAAGAGCACTGTCCATTTTCCTCTTACAACAAGCCAACAGCGGACTTTTAACTGGGCACATGGCCATGTGAGACTACCGAATTTCCCAGCCTCCCCTGCAATGAGGCTGTGGGTACGACTAAGCTCTCCCTCCAAGGTGGGAAAAAAAGTGACCTGTGAAACTTCCGGGATATCTCCTCAGAGCGAGAGGAAGGTCTTTTCTTCTTCTCCCGCTCATTCTCTGCTGCCAGGATGGTACTCTGAGGCTGGAGCTCCATCCTGGTGGGGCAGACAAGGGCAGCTCCCCTGCGATGAAAGAGCCTCGAGGCAGAGGAGCTTCCTGGAGCAGCCCTGCCTGACTCCTGGGCTGACTGCTACCAGACAGAAACGCCAGAGAGAAGCAGACTTCTACTTGCTGCTCGCGTGTGGGGATCTTTGTTTCAGCAGCTGAGCCTCACCCTAGCCGAGAAGGCGGTCTTGGAGGGGAGACTTTCCTCTGCAGCTCCTTTGTGTCCTTGTGCCAAAGACCACAGCTTTCTGAAATTTGTGGTCCTCCTTTCCATGTGGTGACAGCCAGCTCAGCTCCAGCCCACTCTTCTTTTCCGGTGCTTCTCTAGAAACCTAATGCATGACGAGCAGTGCTCCCAACTAAAAGAGCCTGGAACTATCATCTCCAGGTCATCCTTGTTTCTCCTTCCACACTCATCGGACACATCCTCCTCCATTTCTCCCAGATGGAGCTTGTTTTGAAATATGTGTGCTGACTCTGGCCCTACTACTATCTGCAGATTCTAACTAAATGACTCAGGCAACAGGCAATCAAACACATGACGGAACTTGGTAACTGCCAGAAGTATGCCATTAGAGCTGACAAGCTTTCTGCTAAACTGGCAAGTTTAAAAGCTTAATTCAAAAAGCCAAGCCGGGCTCTGTGGCTCAGCCTGTAATCCCTGGCTTTGGGAGGCTGAGGTGAGTGGATTGCCTGAGCCCATGGGTTTGAGACCCGCCTGGGCAGGTGAGACCGCATCTCTACAATAAATCAAAAAATTAGCCGGGCGTGGTAGCGCGCGCCTGTAATTCTGGCGACTCAGAAGGCTGAGGCGGAAGGATCGCCGGAGCCCAGCAGGTCGAGGCTGCGGTGGCCGGAAGCGGCCACTGCACTCCAGTCTGAGCGACAGAGTGAGGCTCCAACTCAAAATAAAAAATAAATAAATAATAATTAAAAAGCCAGCCACATTTCAGCTGCAATATAAAAGCAGAAATTAAGACTTGGTCAGTTTGGAGAGACAGATGTTTAGGACTTTCCAGGTGTCCAGCCTCATCCATATTATTTCTTTTCTGCCCTCCACCCTTATGGTGCCAGCAATTTTATGGGCAAAAGGAATTCAGTATACATGAAAAGACTAAACTTGCTGAGAACATGGAAAAAGATGCACAGTTTATTTGTTCTTCATCTGTTCGCTCTTCAAAGTGCACGTTGCCATTCAGGACTCTTTTAAAAGATAGTGTGGCAATAGAAAACTTTGAGGGGTTAAGGCCATCGGAAGGGTAGCTTGCTAATCAGAGTTTCCGAAGGGAGGGACACCCCACCTCACGGGTGGCCACATGGAGATGCCCTGTGGTGGGTCAGGAGGCAGAGGAGAGCAGGAGGAACGTGGGCCGGAGACTCACTGTGTCTTTTTGTGGGAAGGAACTGGAAACGTTGAGGCGAGCAAATGCAGGACTGGCTAGTTTGAGTAGTTTGAGTTGGCTCTGGGGCATGACAGCTGTTCCTAAGTTTTCTGACACCTGGATGGGCTGAGTAGGGCTTGGAACTAGTGACTCAGGGTGAAAAAGCCCAACAAGGAAGGTGGGCCCTGGACTGATCAGTTTGTACTTGAAAAGAATTTCTCTCCCAAGAGATGGCTTGCGACGGAGGCAGGAGGCCAAGGCAGCCTGACTCGGGAATGTCATCAAGTTGCCCAGAATACAGAGTGGCCGGTATTTGCACACAGGACCGATGCCAAAGCATCAGGTTTACAGACGCCAGAAACATAGTCAGTGCAAGGACTCCGATCAAGCGCCACCTCCTAATATCCTTCCCTGCCTATGAGAACCACAGGGAAAGCCTTCTGCAGCCCAGGCCTCCTTAGCCACTACCCACTCCATGCCCTTCCTGGAGTCCCTGGGTGCTCGGCACCTGCCCTGGCCCCCACCTCACTGGAGAAAATGCCCTCAAGTGGCCACAAGGCCCTGGATGCTCTGGGCCTGTCCTCTCTCAACCTTTTTCAGACCAGTTTCCCCCTCAGCCCACTTTAGCACCTCCCGATGTTCCTGAGTCCCTTTTCGCCCCCCAAATGCTGTGTCATGCTTGTTGTTTGCTTCTCTTTCACAGTGTCAGTGCCACAAGAGAAGCAGAGATTTTTATTTGTCTTATTCACTGCTGTGCCTTAAACCTAGGTTACTACTGGGCACAGGGTAGGGCCTCACAAGCAGTGAACGAGAGCTCCTATCTCCACCCAAGATGTCTTAACTTGTGGTTTCCCTGTTGAGGGTCTGTGCCCTCTGGGACATCGGAAACACTGATGTGTCATAGCGGAATCCTTGGCTGCATGCACAGGCCTGACACATAGCAAATGCTCAATAAATATTCTTGATGGAATGAATATGTCAGTCATGTGACTATGGTTTCTTGCTTAACACAAGAAACCAACAATGGTAAACATAGTTGCTGCCTCAGAAAACACGCAGCCTATTCAAGATTACATTTTGCTTTTTTGAGATTATTGTAGAATCAGTGTGGTTTACCATTGCTATGTAACAAACGCTCCCAAAACTTAGTGACGTAAGAACAAGAATCTCTCACATGCCTGTGAGTTGCCTGGGCTCAGTTGGGTGGTTGTTGCTTAGCATTTCTCCTGCAGCTATAGTCAGAGGGCAGGGCAGACATCCCCTGAGAGCTGGGTAAAGCTGGATGTCCCAGACAGCTCACTTACCCACCTGGGAGGTGATGCTGCAGCTGGTTGAGTTCAGCGGGGCAGTTTGCCAGAGAAAGAATACATGCCCTCTCCATGTGCCCTGGCCTCCTCACAACAGAGCTTGAGTTCCCAGGGACTGAATCCCAATGGAAAGAGGTAAGAGAAAGAGAAAGTGAAAGCTGCCAGTCTTCTAAAGTGGTGGGCCCCACAAGAACACAGTGTCCCTTCTATTACCCAAAACAATCACCAACCTCGACAACAAAAGACTGAAGAGACAAACCCCACACTTAGATCAACAGGTGTCTTGTGTATAAGGAAGGGGGGAATTAATGCTGGCAATTGACAAAGATTCCCTGCTCAGGCTCAAGAACTTCTCAGAGGCCCATCTGTGCTATTCTTCAGGAAATCTAGCAACCCTCTCCCGGGTCCACGGCGGCACCTCGTGTCCCCCGGCGCAGCGCCCACCGGCAGCAGCATCCACACCCTTCCAAACTTCCACCCCCCCCCACGAGAACGCTTTCTGTGTGTGGCCGGCTGCACGGGTAGGTGAGCCGGTTGCGGGTAGAGAGCCGGGCGGGGAGCTGCTCCCGGGGCCTGGTGTCCGTCGCTCTCGCGGGACGAGGAGATGCGCTCTGGTGCCGCCGTGCGTGGAGCAGGCGCCCCGGCCTTGGTCCGGTCCTCCTGGGCGCCTGGCGACCCGGGGGGCGGGGCGCTGGGCGGCAAGGGGGCGGCAAGGCTGAGCGGCTCGGGGCGTCGGTCAGCGCCGCGGCCCCGGGTGGGGGGCGGGGGGCAGCGGGCGCCTCGCGGGAGGGGGGCGAGGGTGGCAGTGGGCGTCGGGTGACCCGCGGCGGAAGGGGGTCCCGGGAGCCAGGGGGCGGGGTCCGGAGGCCCCGCGCACCGCCCAGGCCCGCCCGGAGGGGAGCCTCCGGACGGGTGACCGTCCGCCCCCCGGGACCGCGCGGGGCCACTGGAAGCCGGCGCCTGGACCCGCCGCCGGGCGTCAGGCGGGCGGAGCGCGCGCGCACTAGGCGCGGCGCCGCGTAGCCGGGCGGGCGCGGGGCGGGGGCGCAGGGCGCGGCCCACACGCCGGCGGCCCGAGTCCCCGCGCGGAGCCTGCCGCGGCCTCACGAGCGCCCCGCCGCCCGCAGTCCCGCGTGGCTGCGTCGGGCCGCGGCCGGCAGGCTCCTGGGCGCCCAAGGCGAGCGCCGACGTCTCCGGCCACACCGCCCTGAACGGCGAGCTCATCCGACCTCGAACGGGAGCCCGCCTGGGAAGCGCCCTCTCCGCGCCGTCTTGGGGCGCTCCCCCCGAGGCCCGCCGCCCCGCCTCCCCGCCCGCCCCGCGTCCCCCGTGGGCAGCCGGGGGCTCCAGCGCAGCGCCCCCCGGCAGCAGCATCCCAGGCCTTCGCCCCTGCCACCCGCAGCCGCACCCGGACTCGGGGCCACCAACGAGCCGGCGGGACCGATCCCGCAGCCGCCGCCAGCGTGGCTTCCCTCCCCGCGTCCGGCGTGTCTCTTCCCGCGACCCCGGAGACCCAGACGCCGCACGAGGCCGCCCCAACCTGCCAGCCGGGGACCCCGCCACGCCCGGCGTTGACTGCCAAGTCGCCTCTCCACCACCCTGCCGCCCTGGGGCCGTGCTTCCCCGGGGAGGGACATTCCCTGCGCTGCGGGGAGGCCCGGACAAGGAAATCCGTCTCTGGGCACCTCGACCCTCATCTCACACGCTTCCTGTGCACTAGAGCCCCGAGGACACGTGTGCCGAGTACCCAGGTCGCATGTCCCGTGGACACATTCAAGGCCACCGTGCCCGGGAGACAGGCGATGGCACTGACAAGCTCCGAGCTCACCGCACCCGCCACGAGGACAGAGGATAACAGGCCATGGAACGGACCAGAGACACACGCCTGAGCACCCCACCAAGATGAAACCCACGTGGCGGGGCCACTGGGTCAGCCCTGCCACCTTGGGCTGGCACAGCCCTTGTACCCTCCCCTCTCCCCGGGCCAAGATGTGGAATCAACCGAAGTGTCCATCCACGGATGAAGAGATAAAGACAATGTGGCATACACAATGGCATATTATTAAGCTATAAAAAAGAACGAAATCTTGTCACTGGCAGCAACATGCATGGAACTGGAGGCCGCTCCGTTAAGTAAGATAAGCCAGGCACAGAAAGACAAATATCACATGTTCTTATATGTGGGAGCTAAAAAAGCGAATTTTGTGGCGGGAGAGAGCAGAATGGCAGTCACCAGAGGCGGGAAGGGTTGTGGAGAGGGCGAGATTAAAAGAAGCTGGTTAATGGCACACACATACAGTCAGGCAGAGGAATAAGTTCTTATATTTGACAGCACAGAAGAGAAATTACAGTTAACAATAATTTGTCTATTTCAACATAGCTAGATGAGAAGAATTATAATGTCCCCAACACAAAGATAAATGTTTGAAGTGATGAGTATCTCAGTTACCCTGATTTGATCCTATATATTGTACACATGTGTAAAAATTTCATATATACCCTCCAAATATGTATAATTATGATTCTTAAAAAGAATGTAAATGGATCTGTCAGGGAGTCTGCAAAAAAAAAAAGCAGTAAATTTGAGGGTGGGATAACATTCACAGCTGTGTGCACACAAGCGCTTCTCAGTGATGCAAAGATAATGCCAGTGCATGCAGGGAAAACTGGGGAAGAGCCACATGGGGTTCCCAATGGCACTTGGGTTCATCGCTGGCCGAAGCTGCTCTTCTCCCAGGATGGGGGGGGGTCACTGTTCTCCCTCCTCAATTGCTCACTGTTTGAATCCAAGGAGCCAACATATGAGCCTTGAGAAATGCGCCATCCCATGAGCAACGATAGGAAAGAAAAAACGAGAATAAAGCACCCAGGAAAATCCCACTCATGCCTCAGAGGATGCGCTGATGAGAATGACGTGATTTGGGCTGGAACATTCAACATCACACCTGGTGAACAGTGTCCGTCCCCACCCCATGCACCCACTGTAAATTCAGATGGGTAAAGACAGATGACCCTGTGGGTGTCCCGGGGCAAGGCGCCCATTCTTGTTCTGGACCTGCTGGGCTAGGGTCCGGCGAGCGGACAGGGCAGCAGTTCTGCAATGGGAGGGCGCAAACTTCCCGATGCTTCACCTGGAAACGCAGCCCAGAACTGCTAGCATGACTCACAAAGCCTTTACCAGATCTGTCCATAATCACCCTCTCCCTTCTAAGACCCAATAGGTTAGACAGATCCAGCACCAGCTGCAGCAGAAAAAGCCATGTCACATTAATGTCAGCCCAAGCAGGGTCCAAAGACCGTGAGCACTCTAGGACTGCCAAGGGCGCCCCAAGCCATGAGTGAAGTGCTTGCTGTCTTTGTATAATTCCTGCAGACAGGGGACGAGAGGGCAGTGTGTCTTGCACAGAGCTCAGGGGCCCAGCCCACACATAGTAGGCAAGCCCTTTCCTGAGGACCTGGGCCCAGGGAAGAGCTTGCAGGGCCCTGGGGTGGGAGAGGACACAACAGAAGGGGTGGACACCGTCTGCTCCCCCTGTGCCATCTGCCCAAGATTTCCCAAAGCCACAGGTGTTGTTGTTTTTTTGTGTGTGTGTTGGAGTCTAACTCTGTCACCCAGAATGGAGTGCAGTGGCACACTCATGGCCATGGCAGCCTTGACCTGCTGGGCTCTGGTGATCCTTCCGCCTCAGCCTTTCAAGTAGTCAGAACTTCAGATGTGCGCTACCACGCCCGGCTATTTTTTATTTTATTGTAGAGATGAGGTCTCGCCAAGTTGCCAGGCTGGTCTTGAACCCGCTGGCTCAGGCAATCCTCTCACCTCAGCCTCCCAAAGTGCTGGGATGACAGGCTGAGCCACCAAGCCATGCCTACAAGTGGTTCTGAAGCAGCTAAGTGTAATACTTCACAATGAGATGGAAGGGACAAAATACTAACTGATGTCAAAACGTGGAAGACAGAAGCGTAAAGGGACTACTGGAAGCAAATTTATGCTTTTTGCAGCACTAAAGTTGGCTGATGAAGGCATCTATAAAGTTGGCACTTTCAAAACCTGTCTGCTGAAGCTTTGCAGAAGGGTGCTGGTGCAACAGGACTGAGATCCCAGCTCCACCCCTTGCAGAACCCACTGCAGAGCTCAGACACCTTTCCCCCTCTGCCAGCGAGCCTGGTGCCAATGCTGTGCTTCCTCTACCCTCCGTGGTGAGAGCAGAAAGACCTCAAGAAACAAAGTTTGGCCCAGGGTGCTTTTTCGCCATATGTTGGTCAGAGAGACACCTGGCATTCTGGAATTACTGAATATCTTCCATAGTGAATAGCAAAGTGCATTTATGGAGTACCTACTGTGTGCCAAGTGCTGTGAAGGATACAAAGGTGAATTTCCTGGGCGGACAGCATGTGAGGGGGTGTAACACAGAAAGTGAAGAACTGTATTGCTGGGGAGCAGAATAATATTTCAGGAGGGAAGCAAGCCCCTCTTCAGTGCTTTATTATACACATAACAGTAATAATATGATAGAAACTGGTATGTCAGGCACTACTTAAGCGTTTTACATGGATTAACCTCACAACAGTTCTTCTCTTAAAAACTTGCTTTTTACCTAAATTTTGAAGTGTTACTAATGGATTAGTCTTACTAACTTCTGCAGACTCCCTAGTAATTTTATACTGGTCTTCGACACAAACTTGTTTCTTGAAGAGGTCACTTCCTATTTCAAAACTTACATTCTTATACAATACAATGAGGTGTAAGAGCAGAGCCATAAAATTAGTTACAAATTCTCAACAGAATACTAGTAAACCAAATCTAACAGCATATTAAAAGGATTATTCACCAAGACCAGCTGGTAATTATTTCAGGAATGCAAGGGTGCTTCAACATAGGAAAACCAATCAACGTAACATACCACACTAATAGAACAGAGAGGAAAAATCACATGATCATCTCAAATGATACAGAGTAGGCATCTGACAAACTCCAACACCCTTTCATGATAATAATAATTTTAAAAACCCAGAAAACTAAGAATAGAAACTTCCTCAACATGATTAAAAAAGCATCTATGGAAAACCCACAAATATCATCATACTCAGAGACTGAAAGTTTTCCCCTAAAACAAGGATGCCTACTTTCTGCACCTCAATCCAACATTGTCCTGAAAGTTCTAGCCAGAGTAATAAAGCAAGAAAAAGAAATAAAAGTCAACCAAATTGGAAAGGAAGAAGTAAAACTATTTCTATTTGCAGAATCCTATATACAGAACATCCCAAACAGTTGACATAATCCTATATACAGACAATTCCAAAATATCCACAAAAAGCTACTAAGCTAATAAATAAATTCTGCCAAGTTGCAGGGTACAAGGTCAACACACAAAAATCAGTTGAATTTCTATACACCAGCAGTTAACAATCTAAAAAAGAAATGAAGAAAAAATTCCTTTTACAGTAGCATCAAAAATAATTACATACCTAGGAATAAATCTAAGCAAAGAGGTTAAAGATTTGCATGCTGAGAACTACAAAACATTGCTTTAAAAAATTAAAGATAAACAAATAAATAGAAAAACATACCTTGCTCACGAATTGGGAGGTGTAACATATTAAAATGCCCATAATACCTAAAGTGATCTACAGATTCAATACAATTCCTATCAAAACTGCAACGGTCTTTTCTGCAGAAATGGAAAAGTTGATCACAAATTTACATATAGTTATAAGGAACTCCAAATAGCAAAAACAATCTTAGAAAACAAAAAAGAAGATGAACAAAGTTGGAAGACCCGCACTTCCTGATTTCAAAACGTACTACAAAGCTACAGTAATTAAACAATGTGGTACTGGCATAAGAAATAGAATTCTGGAGTCCAGAAACCAACCCACACAACTATGGCCAAATGATTTTCAACCAGGGTTCTATGACCATTCAATAGAGACAAAATAATTTCTTCAACAAATGGGACTGAGACAACCAAATAGTCACATATAAAAGAATAAAGTGAGTCCCCTACCCCACATCATATACAAAAATTAACTAAAAATGGATCAGCAATCTAAACAGAAGAGCTAAACACCATAAAATTCTTAAAAGAAAACATTGCAGTAAATCCTCATGACTTTGCATGTGGCAATGGATTCCTAAATATGACACAAAGCACAATCAACAATAGGGAAAACAGATAAATTGGACTTCATCAAAATTAAAAACTTTTATGCATCAAAAGACATTATCGAGAAAGGGGGAAGACAACTAAAAAAATGGGAAAATATTTGTGAACCATATATCTGACAGAGTATAATATCCAGAATTTATGAAGAACTCTTGTATCTCAACAAAAAAAGACAACCATTTAAAAATGTGCATGGCTGGGCTCGGTGGCTCAGTTTGTAATCCCAGCACTTTGGGAAGCAGAGGTGAGTGGATTATCTGAGCCTGTGAGTTCAAGACCAGCCAGGGTAACTTGGTGAGACCTTGCCTCTACCATAAATAAAATAAAATAAAAAAACCTGCCGGGCGTGGTAGCACACACCGGTAGATCTGGCTACTTGGAAGGCTGAGGCGAAAGGATTGCCTGAGCCCAGCAGGCTGACACTGGGGTGGCCATGAGCGTGCCATGGCACTGCAGCCTGGGCGACAGAGTGAGACTCCAACTCAAAAAATAAATTAAATAAATAAATAAATAAAATGTACAAGGGACTCAGAGAGACATTTCTCCACAGAAAATAAACAAGTGGTCAAGAAGCACATGAAAAGATGCTAAGCATTTTAAGTCATTAAGGAAATAAAAATCAAAACTACAGTAAGATAACACTTCACACCTACTAGGATGACAATAATAATAACAGAAAATGGAAAATAAGTTTTGGTGAGGACGTGGAAAATCTGAACACTTGTGCATTACTGTCGCGGATGTGCCTGGCGCAGCTGCTGTGGAAAACCGTTTGGAGTTTGCCAAAAAGCTAAACAGAATTATGATATGACCCTGAAATCCCACTTTGAGGTATATACCCAAGAGAAATGAAAATACACATGCACATGACAAACTTTTAAACACATGTTCATAGCAACACCATCCACAAAAGCAAAAACATGGAAACAGCCAAGATGTCCACCAACAGATGAATGGACAAACTGGCCCATCCGTACAACGAAATTTTATGCAGCCACAAAAAGAAACGAAGTACAGATACATGCTGCAACACAGATGGCATTTAAAAACAATATGCTAGCCGGGCTTGGTGGCTCAGCCTGTAATCCCGCGCCTTGGGAGGCTGAGGTGAGTGGATTGCCTGAGCCCACGGGTTCGAGACCCGCCTGGGCAACTTGGCGAGCCCTCATCTCTACAATAAATCAAAAACTTAGCCAGACGTGGTAGCACGTGCGTGTAGCTCCAGCTACTTGAAAGGCTGAGGCGGAAGGATCGCCGGAGCCCAGCAGGTCGAGGCTGCGGTGGCCGGGAGCGGCCACTGCACTCCAGTCTGGGCAACAGAGTGAGACTCCAACTAAAAAAGAAACCCCAAAATACCAATGTGCTAAGTGAAAGAAACCGGATACAAAAGCCGTCACAAATATGATTCTACTTACATGAAATATCTAGATTAAATAAATCCACAGAGACAGAATGCAGATTAATGTTGCTGCGGATGGGGAAGGGTGGAATGAGGACAAACTGCTTAACAGGGAAGAGGTTAAAAAAAATAGGTAAGGGGTTTTTCTTTGAAATGAAATTATGGAAATAGTCTGGAACTAGATAGAGATGGTACTAAATGCCACTGGAATGTTTGATTTAAAGTGGTTAATTTTAAAGAAATTATTTTTTTAATCTCTGGAAATTGTGAAAATATTTGTTTCTCATTTATTGCTATTGTTATTCTCCTTGCATTAATCTTAATACCTGATATCCTACCCTAGCTGTAATCTTTCCCAAGCCACCTTTGTAAATGCTGTGCTTTGGGGGGGAGGCTATCTTTGTCCTGCAGGCATCACTAGTCACCACAATTCTCAGTAGTAGGAGCTAGAATCTCTGGACACATGAATATGAGTTTAAAAACCAAATGTTCACTCCTTTGCCCAACTGGTGGTCCTCTAGGCTGACTAAATGTTTGCTTTAATTAAGTGTTTAATCTTTCTAAATAATCCACAGGAAGAGCTCTGGAAAGCTTGAATAAAATGAAATTCATGGTTAAATGAATAAAATGAATGAAAAAATGAAAAAAATAAAAACATTTATTTTTTAAAAACTACATGATTACGTTGTTAAAATACTTATTGTAGTTCTAAAACATATTATAGTTCGAATTCCTCTTCCCTGGTGATATCTTTGCATATCAATATACTTTGAATATAACTTCATTGAAAATAAGAAATTTGACAAAAAATTAAAACTCAATCATTTCTCTTTTATTGCCAGAAAATCTATCTCCCTCTCATTCCAGAACCCCAGAATAATAGCTAACTTTTATTAAGGGATTACTGTGTGCCAACCACTCTTCTAAGCACACTGCAATGCTATTATCAGTCAACACTAATAACAGTGAGGGTGAGATCAAGAAGCCTGCCCTCCCACTCACTGAAGAAGCCAAAACCTAACCCAGGTCAGCTTGGTTTCACAGCCTGCATCCCCAGTCACCATGACAATGGCCTCCATGACCTACTGACTTATGTCTTATCCTACCAAGAGTTCAAGCCCAAAGCTCTTAAAAGTTCGTTCCAACTCCTTCATGCTAAGTGAAGGTAGAGGGGAAATGTGTCACTTACCTATCAGCAGGCAGCTGCTTCATGAAAAGGATTTCTAACAACTACACTCTCCCACTTGTCCCTGAGGAAGTGGACCCATTGCCACTAAACACCAAAGCTGTGGGTCATCCCATCTACTAGACTGAGAGAGTATGCCAGCCCCTCCAATGGACACCGAAGGAGTGGATCATCCCTCCACTGGACACTCTATGGTGGGGCCATCACCCCCACTGGAGACTGAGGTGTGAGTCACCCTCCTCTACTAGACACTCAGGATCGACATTCTGCTTTCCCTCTTTACACATTTAAATTAATTTAGGTGTTTTTTTCTCTTCTGCTCTGTGTACGGTCTCCTCCAGCCAAAACAAACCTAAGCACTGTCATTTCCTCACTCCGTCTTGTCTTGTTCAGCCTTCCTCTACAATCATCTGGGACGTGCTTCAAGTATATTACATTTAGACAAGTAAAGTTTCCCGCATCAGCTGTCACCTGGCTGCTGCCCTGGAGGCTGTATTTTTATTCTCAGAAGTCTCAGGAGTCACGTTAGTCAGGTCACACTGGAAGCTCTCAAGAAGTGTCTCACAGGGCAGCTTCCACCTGTGTGCACACCACAGAAGACTAGCTTGTCTTTCAATGGCACTGGGGGAGGGGAGGGAAGGCGAGATTTACCAGAGAGCAGCACAGATGTCTGGTGAGCCCCAGAGAAGCAGAGGAGGGTGTCAACGCTGGTGCTACCTGGGGAGATGGCATCCACCAAGAGACAGGCATGTGAAGTCAGCTCAGACCCTCATACGGAGACCCTCCTGGGAGAAACCGGCAGGAGAGGGGCTGGTGGAGGTTGTGGGGAAAAGATGCAAGCAGGGTACCAGGAAGCCCCACAGGTGAGGTCTCCTGGGACCAGGGTCCCAGGGGCAGGGCTCGGGCAGCCTTGACCTCTCCAGGGAGGGGTGCATACTTGCTACCTGGCCACTGAAGTGATTCTAGTGCAGAACTTCATGCTAACTCATGTCCAAGCTGCTGTTGACCTCAGAACCATAGTTTTCAGCATTATGTAAGAGAAAGGTACCAGAGAAATCTCCTTGGCACAACCCGATTTTCTGTTGAGGGGAAAGTCTGTAAGGTCACACATATGTCTGAAAGTATCAGAGAGCTTTGTCTTTGAGAATTTGGACCCAGGTGTGAGCTGAGTTCCAGAAGAGTGTCTCGCATAACACGGTATAGACAGCATTCCACTTAGGAACATGCGGCTAAATGATGGTGATGTAAGTCGTGTGTAGGACTAGGTTTCTTTTTAAGAAGCATCTACACATCTGTTTTAAAATTTGACCCTACGGTGTCCTGAGAGGTAGGTGGGTCGCACGTCATTCCCATCAATGGTGAACAGACTGGAGCTCAGTGAGGCCACGCTATTGACCGAA
The DNA here is from genome assembly GCA_027257055.1 of Cephalopachus bancanus. Taxonomy (NCBI): domain Eukaryota; kingdom Metazoa; phylum Chordata; class Mammalia; order Primates; family Tarsiidae; genus Cephalopachus; species Cephalopachus bancanus. Next base: position 19,712 of record JAPVLO010001480.1, on the reverse strand, counting down.
AGGGCCGGGGCCGATTGAGGGTGGATGTGTGGGTTTCCAAGATCCCAGGTCTGTTCCTGGGGTACAAGGTTGGGGTTAGAGCCTATTGCCCGCTCTGAAGGCGCCTGCTCTTCTTGGCTCCTCGTAGGGGAAATGGAGACCGGGGGGTGTTTTCTGCTTACAGCACTCCAGATTCCCAGGGGCCAGGGATCAGCACCTCCAGGAGGGAACCCGCCACCTCTCAATGCCCCTCTGGCCCCGCCATTCCCTTGCCCCAGCCTATCCGCTTCCCTCTCCACGCCTCTCAGAAGTCTGATGGGCCTTCAGGTTGCAGTCTCTCCCGAGGCCTACTCTTCAACAGTGTGGTAGAGGAAGATTACTCAGCACACACTGGCATGCGGGGTCTTGGCTGGACTCATCGGCCCTGGCACACACTGGCCCCCGGGGCCTGGGGATTCAAGCCCTTGAAAGGTCGGACAGGTCTTCCCTGAATATGCAATTCTAATGCCTTGGTGTATGGAGAACCTCCCAAAATGAAGTTCCTCTCCCTCCCCAGGGAAGAGCGGCTTCCCTTGCCTCATGGGTTCAGTCAGGAGGTGACCTGCAAGACTCCTGTTCCGAGCACCTGCTTCCTTCTGGGAATTCAGTCGGGGGAGGTCTCATGGGGACTCTGCCTTGTCCAGGAGGGTCTCGCCAGGAACGACTTCCCCACACACGTCCAGGAGGGTCTCACGGGAACCCCACCCCATCCAGGAAGGTCTCATGGGGACCCCGCCTCATCCAGGAGGGTCCCGCGGGCATTCGGACCCACCCAGGATGTTCTCACAGGGACCTGCCTGGTGCAGTAGGATCTCACAGGAAAGCTATCTCGTCCAGGAGAATCTCATGGAGACCCCACCGGACCAGGAGGGTCTCACGTGAACCCCAACCCTGTTAGAAACCTGCCCCTTGTCTCTTAACCCTATTCCCATGCTCTAACTAGAAACAGGGCCCTGGGGCCATCTCAAGCACTGTGGGATAATATTTAATTTTTTGGTCACAGGGTGCAGAGTGAATGAAGGTAAGGGTGACAGGGATGTGCTTCCCTCTCCTACGCAGCACCCAGCCTTCCTTGAATTCCTGTCTAAGCAGAGTCCATTGGCTGTCTCCAACTCGCTCGCCTGCTCTACTCTATTTAAATGCCACTGAATTGTACACTTAACACACGGCTAAAATGGAAATCATTACGTGTACTTTATCACAAAAATAGTAGAGTACAACAACCATTAAATCATGAATTCTAGTTGATAATAAAAATAATGTGCTATTTTTTGGTCGCAGAAATCCAAAACACAAAGAAAAACAGAGTGGATGGGCCAACAGAGGTGCTCCTCGAAAAGGAGGTGGGAAGAAAACCAAGTATGATGCATGATAAAAGGGGCGAGTGATACATCTTGGCCAAATGCTATCGGTCCGTCGAGATGGGGACTGAGAACGTGCCATTAGTTTTGGCAACGAGAAACCACTGGTGACCCTGAGCACAACAGCCAGAGTGCTGGGGACAGTGGCCAAATGTAGGGGAGCAGAGCAAATCAGAAAGGGGGGAGTGAGCTGGGGAAAGGGGGGAGGAGAGGGAGCAGGAGAGACACAGACAGGAAGACACTGATCTTCTACAAAGGAAACGGCATCCTGGAGAAGGAAAGGGGGAATCCAGTAAGTGCATCCTTCTTGAACTTTCAGAGTGGAAAGCCTCTTTGCCCTACACCAAGAAACTGTTAGTGACATTTTCCCTGAAGATGTTTATTTGCATAAGCGTTCTCTATTGGTACCTGCAGAAGACTGCACCCCTTCCTCATTTCACTTAATGTGGGTTATTATTGCAGTTTGAAGGTTAAGCTACGAATAAACCTTGGAGAGTGTATTTTTTATCAGAGGATCCCAGAAGGAAAAACAAATTTCTAAAACAAATAATCCCCACAGCTGTGAATAACGTTGCAGACATCTGCTTTGTGAGGAAGATAGTGTCACTCCTTCAGAGCACACGGTTTTAAATAGTTAAGTAAATCACAGCAGTAAAGGGCCCTAGCACTCTTGATTAAGTGTGATTTGAGCTCTCATTTTATTACTTAATGTTGATAGTGTCTCCATCTTTGGATGGACATTGTTCTCTGACAAGATGGTCTAGGATCTTGACAAGGGGAAAATGCTCCCTTTGGCATTTACCAAGCAAGGATTCCAAACACACTCCATCTCTAGATTCGTGTGCGTGGTCAGAACTCTACAAAGTGGGATAATCAGGGTTAGCACATTCTTGGGAACCCATAAATCACAACCACGTTAGCTTTATTAAAATATGTCATCTGTTCTTCCATTCACCACCACTACCACAATACCCCTTGATTTCCCTTCTGGTTGTATTTTGACATTCCAAGAGTTTATTCTCAGTCTTGAAAGTTCAGTATGACATTTTCCCTTCTATTTTCTTATAAATATTAACAAGAGTTTTTTTGTGCCCCGGCCCCTAAACCTGGGCTGCTTTTAAGACTTTCAGTTTGCTTTTCAGCAGTTCCACTGCTGTGCGCCTAAGCATGGTGCCTCTTAAGCCTGCTGTGGGTGCAAGTTGGCCACAGTTCCAAGCACCACCATTGTCACAACTCCCAGGAGTTTTCGGTTGTTTCCTAAAATGCAAAGGCAGCTGCTGCTAGCGTGTTCATAGTTCTGTCGGAACAGGATGGGAACAGGAAAGAAACAGCAGAGGCAGAAGACAACTCAGGGCCCCCTCCTTCCTCCTTCCTCCTCCCTATCTGGTCAGACAGCAGCACTGGTTATCACTCCCTTGAGCACCACCCCTTGCCTCCCAGGCTGCTGCCTCCTCCTTGGGCTCGCCTCTCTCTGTGTCCCTGTCTCTCTCTTTCTCTGCCTCTATTTCTCTCCGTCTCTAGGTCTATCTCTGTCTCTCTCTTGTCTGTCCCTGTCTCTGTTTCTGTCTCTATCTCTGTCTGTCTCTCTCTGACTCTGTCCTTGTCTCTCTCTGTCTCTGCCCCTGCCTACTTGTCTCTCTCTGTCGGTCTCTGTCTCTCTCTTTTAGTTCTGACCTCGGTCCTTAGGTCTGGCCTGGTCCGCTTGCTAGCACTCTCTTTCTGTGTGTGACGGTCCTTAGGTCCACAAAGCCCAATTTCCAGCTCAAGCCCAGACCTCCTGAATCCAACGTGTCCATTTCAAGCCACTGACGTCTGACACTGTGCTCACTGTGCTCCACGGAGTGGCTCTTACAGCCACTGGCCCATCGCAGGATGCTGTGGCCACCCACAAGAGGCCAGAGCTCAGAGACTTCTGTGGTCCCTGACCCTCGCCCACGTCCCCACACAGGATTAGCACAGCCTCCAAGGCTGCTCGCGAGCATGTCCTCACACTGCACACGTGGCACCTGCCTAGCAGGGCCCTCGGCATCCCACGTGGACAGCCGCAGCACCCTCAGAACACTGTGGGTATGATGGCCAGAGTCGCAGAAGCCAGCGGAAGGAAAAGAAGCACTTCAGCACCAGCCTGTGCACAATCAGACACAGGGCACAGGCGTGTAGACCTGCAGTGTCCTCAATGCCATGGCGCCCATAGCCCAGGGACAGTGGTTGGGCAGGGGTCTGTGAGAGGGGGCCCACCTGGGACACTGAGGGCTTCACCCACCGTTCCCTGGACCCCTCACTGCCCCAGACACTCGCCACACTCAACCCGTCGCCTTCAAGGTTTGCTGACAGCCTCCATCAGGCTTCCCTGACCAACCTGTCATGCGACCGACTGCAGGTCACGCTTCTGGCCCCTTTATCCTGCTCTCCTTTCTTCCCTGTAACACACCTGCAAACTCCATATACACTGGGTCAAGCGGATAGCTTCCGGTTTAACATATATCTCTCCCACCAGAATGTTAGCCCTGGAATGATGCCTGGCACATAGTGGACACTCAATAAATATTTGTTGAATGAATAAAATATATGATTGGGAAAAAAGTCTCCTGGTTCCAGAAATACCCACGAATGAGTACGGTGTTTGCAACAGTTGCACATGGTTACTGAGAAACACTGTGCCTGCGAAACAATTTGCATCATTCCTTTTTTTTTTTGAGTTGGAGTCTCACTCTGTCTGTCGCTCAGACTGGAGTGCAGTGGCCGCTCCGGCCACCGCAGCCTCAACCTGCTGGGCTCTGGCGATCCTTCCACCTCAGCCTTCCAAGTAGCTGGAACTACAGGCGTGTGATACCACACCCGGCTAATTTCTTGATTTCTTGTAGAGATGAGGCCTGGCCAAGTTGCCCAGGTGGATCTTGAACCCACGGGCTCAGGCAATCCACTTGCCTCATCCTCCCAAAGCGCGGGATGACAGGCTGAGCCACTGAGCGTGGCCTGCATCAGTCTTAAGAATGATGTGGGAGCTGGGCTGGGTGGCTCAGCCTGTCATCCAGGTGCTTTGGGAGGCCGAAGCGAGTGGATTGCCTGAGCCTGAGGGTTTGATGCCAGCCCTGGTAACTTGGTGAGACCTCATCTCTACAATAAATAAAAAAATTAGCTGGGCGTGGTAGTGCACACCTGTAGTTCCAGATACTTGGAAGGCTGAGATGGAAGGATTGCCTGAGCCCCACAGGCCAAGGCTGCGGTGGCCGGGAGCAGCCACTGCACTCCAGCCTGGGTGACAGAGTGAGACTCCAACTCAAAAAAAAAAAAAGAATGATGTGTCAATGAAACTTCATATTCAGCAGATCCCCTCCAGGCACCCCTCACGTGCAGTGCCCAGGGGGCCACACAATAAGTCTCATCACATCACCTCGAGGGATGGTCGATGATCCGCTGCCTTCCACCCTCCACTGGCTCATAACCCCACTCTACTTCAGGCCGAGGTGCCTTCCCACCCTGAGCTCCTTCCCCACAGCCAGCTCCTTCCTTCCTGCCTGCCTGCCTGCCTGCGGGCTTCTCTGTGCTGGAAACTGGGAGACAAGACTGGACAGAAACCAGCCTTGCTGAATTGATGTGAATTTTTACCTCCAGATAAAAGAAGTGCAGGGAGCTGCCAGCAGAGGGGAAAGGTGCCCGGGGAATGGAGTGGACACCCCGTTCGCCTCCCCCCAGGGCGGCCATGTGGTCAGCCTCGCTAGGGAAGCTGCAGGCCCAGCACCTCCTAGGGCTCCGGCAGTGTGTGACGCGGAGCTGGGCACAGCAGAGCAGCACTTGAGGCACAGGGAGAGGGCCACAGGCGAGGAAAGACAGAGCAGTCACGGAGAGAGCCAGGAGGGCTGAGACAGAGAGAGTGGGGCTGGGGTCAGTCTGTAGCCAGGCCGCCGGGAAAGAGGGACTCGATGCCCCAAGGCCAGGACTCAGCCCGCCACACAGGAACAGCAGGCACTGTGGCCTTGAGGCAGGAGGAGGCAGTGAGTGCTGGGCCTAGAAAAGGGAGAAGCTGGGGACAGGCCCACCCGGCCTTGGGGGGCCTGGGGGGCGGATGGCCCAGGCTAGCCGGCAGCCTTTGCTCACCCTGGGGGCAGAAGACAGGCAGCCTGTGGCCACCCACAGCTCACCTGAGGCAGAAACAGGACACACACAGGGAACGGGCTGCAGCTCTCCTGAGACGTGACAGGGGAGCCTGCCACGCAGTCACTGTCCTGTGACTCACAGCCGCTGTCCGGCTTTTTCCTTTGGCACACTTAGGTTCTGTGTCCCAGCATGTACGTAAACCGAGTCTGGAGTGAAGAGACATTGCTGAGGACGCTCCACGACCTACTTTTGTCATGAACTCTGCCATTCCTCAGCTACTTGTTTTTGAACACTTTAGCTTTTCATAGTTTGCAGTCTACAGATGACACCACATTTAAAAACTAGCTACTTCACTTTATCTCATTTCAGGCCGTGTTGCTCCAAAAGAGCAGACTAACAGAAAAGACAGGCTTTCGAGATGAATGTTCCCGTGGTCACAAAACACCAGACAGCTGCTCTGCAAATGCACGTGACCCCTGCTCACAGAGGATCACAAGAGGTGGTGTTTAAAGATACTGGACCATTCTCTCCCCTCTGCTAATCACATTTTATTTCAGGGAGGAAACCTACAGCCCCACTGCATGGACAGATTCCAAGGCAGTGGGAAGTGGGTTCCAGATTATCCACACACCTGTCAGCAAATACCAGGACCTGCAGATAGATTTTGAATCACAGCTCCCGCCTTAAGCAAATCTCAAAACTGCAAAAAGGACCACCCCCAACCTACAGTGCAACTCCAGAATTGAACAAAGTAAGAGGGCACACATAAAGAATAGGAGATTGAACAAACAGAAGTAAAACCAATTCCTTTACCCCTGAATAACAGAATTAAAGAAGACGGTGATGTGGAGGGAAGGAAAAAGTAGGGAGGGGGAAAACCGCACAAATGAAGAAAAACCAAAAGAATATAGGTCTCACACAGACCACTGGGAGATCAGACACAGAGAAAACAGATTCTGGAACACAAACAATGAAGAGCCCCCAGAATGACTGGTCACATGCAACAAACCCAGACATCAAGACATTAACAGAGAGAATTCAAAAAATTGAGGAGAGACAAGAGGAAAATAGGAAGGAGCTGATGTCAAAAGCAACAGCAGTAAAGAATACTGTGATGGAAATGAATAACAGACTAATAAGCATGGAAAGCAGAATTAGTCAAGCAGAAGAAAGAATCTCAGAGCTCGAAGACCAAAACACAGAACTAACCCAAACTGTCAAAAGCATAGAAAAGAAGCTCAAAAAGAACAAAACCTACAAGAGATGAAATCACTTCAAGAGACCAAACCTAAGAGTAATTGGGCTTCCTGAGGCAGAAAGAGAAACAGAAGCCACACTGGATCAAACATTTCATGAAATCATTCAAGAAAACTTCCTCATCTCATCAAGTATGAAAAAATTCAAACACAAGAGATTCAGAGAACCCCTGCAAGACAACAAATGAGAAGACCAACTCCCAGACACATAATAATTCGCCTAAACAAAGTAGCTATAAAAGAAAAAATCCTAAAGGCAGCAAGAGAATAAGGCCAGACTACCTACCAGGGAAGACCAATTAGAATAGCAGCAGATTTATCCACAGAAACCCTTCAGATTAGGAGAGTCTGGAGCCCTATCTTCAAAGTTCTAAAAGATAAACAATTGCAACCAAGAATAACCTACCTAGCCAAACTAAGCTTCATTAGTGAGGGAGAATTGAAATCTTTTCCAGATATCCAATCCCTAAGAACCTATGCTGCCACCAGACCTCTACAAGAAACACTAAAGAAAGTACTGAACACAGAAGAAAAAGAACAAAGAACAACAACATTCTTCACAAGAGCACAGGCAAAAGATTAAAAACACACACGAGCCAACTCCAGAACCCAAAGAAAGACAACAAACAAACAGGAACAACTCTGTAAGAACCTTATGACAGGGATCAACTCTTGCATTTCAATTATTAGCCTAAATGTGAATGGACTAAATGCACCACTGAAAAGACACAGAATGGCAAAATGGATAAAGTATCATCAGGCAACAATCTATTACCTTCAAGAGACTCGCTTCACTAGAAAGGACACCCACAGACTCAAAGTAAGAGGATGGGAAACAAACTTTCAGGCGAACGTAATACAAAAGAAAGGAGGAGTAGCGATCTTAATTTCAGACAAAATACCCTTCAAGCTACTAAAAATCAAAAAAGATACAGAAGGCCACTACATAATGATAAAAGGCTCAATCCATCAACAAGAAATATCTATCCTAAACATATATGCACCCAACATAGGCGCGTCAACTTTCATAAAGCAACTTCTAGGAAAACTAAAGAAAGATATTTACTCTAACACCATCATAACTGGGGACTTTAATACCCCACTCACAACCCTAGACAGATCATCAGGACAAAAAATCAGCAAGGAGATCCGGAACCTCAATGTGACTTTGGACCAAATAGACTTAATTGATACCTACAGAACACTCCATCCAAAGACCACAGAATATACATTCTACTCATCACCGCATGTAACGTATTCTAAGATTGACCACATAATTGGCCATAAATCAAGCATAAGCAAATTTAAAAGGACCGAAATTCTACCATGCTCCTTCTCGGACCACAGTGGAATAAAAATAAACATTGACACCAACAAAGTCCCCCCAAAACCCACAAAGACATGGACACTAAACAGCATGATGCTAAACAACTCCTGGGTCAATGATGAAATCAAAACAGAGATCAAAAGATACCTGGAAACAAATGAAAATAAAGAAACATCTTACCAAAATCTCTGGGACACGTTAAAAGCTGTAGTAAGAGGGGAATTTATATCCCTACAAACACACATGTAGAAAATGGAAGGAACACAAATTAACAACCTAACAAGCCACCTAAAGAAGCTGAAAAAGCAAGACCACAAAAACCCTAATTTCAGCAGAAAAATCCAGATCACCAAAATAATAGACCAAATCCAGGACATAGAAGACAAAAAGATAATACAAAAAAATCAAGGAAACAAAAAGCTGGTTCTTCAAAAGGATAAACAAGATCGATGGTCCCCCCAGCTAGACTGACCAAGAAAAAACGAGAAAAAAACCAAATAAGCACAATCAGAAACACAAAAGATGAAGTAACATCTGACCCTGAAGAAATACAAAAGATCATTAGAGACTACTACGTACACTTGTATGGAAACAAACTTGAAAACCTTCTGGAAATGGAGGACTTTCTGACATCACAACCTACCTAGATTGGAACAAGAAGAAATTGAGACCCTAAATAGACCAATAACAATCAAGGAAATCGACTATGTAATAAGAAAACTTCCTACAAAAAAAAGCCCTGGTCCAGATGGCTTTCCAGCAGAATTCTACAAGAAATTCAAGGAGGAGCTGATACCAATCCTACTGAAGGTATTCCAGGCGATTGAAAAAGATGGAACTCTCCCCAAATCATTTTACGAAGCCAACATCACATTGATTCCCAAGCCAGGTAAAGATCCAACAAAGAAAGAGAACTACAAGCCAATATCTTTGATGAACGTAGATGCTAAAATTCTCAACAAGATCCTAGCAAACCGAATTCAGCAATACATCTCAAAAATCATCCATCATGACCAAGTAGGCTTCATTCCTGGGATGCAAGGCTGGTTCAACATTCATAAAACCATAAATGTAATTAAATGCATCGACAGATGTCAAAACAAAAACCACATGATTACATCATTCTATGCAGAAAAAGCTTTTGATAAAATCCAGCACCCCTTCTTGATAAAAACCCTTGAACATCTAGGCATATGGGGAACATACCTCAAAATAGTAAAAGCCATCTACGAGAAACCCACAGCCAGCAGACTCCTAAATGGACAAAAATTGGAACCATTTCCCCTGAAAACTGGAACAAGACAAGATGCCCACTCTCACCCCTCCTGTTCAACATAGTATTGGAAGTCCTGGCTAGAGCAATCAGAGAAGAGGAGGCAATCAGGGGTATCCAAATAGGAAAAGAGGAAGTCAAGTTATCTCTCTTTGCAGATGATATGATTGTGTACCTTGAAAACCCAAGAGAATCTGGCAAAAGCCTCCTTGCACTGATAAAGGCCTTTGGCAAAGTCTCAGGATACAAAATAAATGTACAAAAGACAATCGCATTTCTCTACACCAATAATAAACAAATAGAAACCCAAATAAAAAACACAATTCCATTCACAATAGCCACAAAAAAAAGAAATACCTTGGCATCTTCCTGACCAGAGATGTGAAAGACCTTTACAATGAAAATTACAAAACACTGCTCAAAGAAATCAAAGATGACACAAACAAGTGGAAAAATATCCCATGCTCATGGATTGGAAGAATCAACATTGTGACGATGTCCATCTTACCTAAGGCAATCTACAAATTCAATGCAATACCCATCAAATTACCAGCAACATTCTTCTCAGACCTAGAAAAGACAACACAGGAATTCATATGGAAACACAAACGTCCAAGAATAGCCAGAACAATCCTCAGCAAAAAAAACAAAGCAGGTGGTATCACATTACCAGACTTCAAACTTTACTATAAAGTTACAATCATCAAAACAGCTTGGTATTGGTATAGGAACAGGCATATAGATTTGAGATTCCAGAAGCAAAACCTCAATTTCTCAACCAACTCATCTTCGACAAGGCCTCTACCACCTACCACTGGGGAGAGGAGAACCTATTCAGTAAATGGTGCTGGCAAAACTGGCTGACCACATGCAGAAGATGGACCCCTACCTATCCCCATGCACAAAGGCTAACTCCAAATGGATCAGAGACCTAAATGTAAAACCTCAAACCATAAGAACCTTAGAAAAGGAAGGAAATACCCTCAAGGAAATCGGAACTGGCATCCAATTCCTGAACAAAACCTGAAACCCACAGGTCATAAGAGAGAAGATAGACAAGTGGGACCTTATTAAACTGACAAGCTTCTGCAAGGCCAAAGAAACCATCAAGAGAGTAGGGAGACAGCCTACAGACTGGAAAAAAAATATTTGCCAACACCAGGTCTGACAAAGGCTTAACATCCTAGATCTACAAGGAACTAGAACATGCTAAAAAGAAAAAAACAAACAACCCCATTATAAAATGGGCAAAAGATATGAACAGACACTTCACAAAAGAGGACATCTGAGCAGCCAACAAACACATGAAGAAATGTTCAACCTTACTAATCATCAGGGAGATGCAAATCAAAACCACACTGAGATACCACCTAACTCCAGTCAGAATGGCAATTATCAACAACTCAAAAAATAACAGTTGCTGGAGAGGGTGTGGTGAAAAGGGAACACTTCTACACTGTTAGTGGGAGTGTAAACTAGTGCAATCTCTGTGGAAAGCAGTGTGGCGATTCCTAAAAGCTCTAAAAATCGACCTTCCATATGACCCCACAATCCCCCTACTGGGAATATACCCTGAAGAACTCAAATCACTCTATAAAAAAGATACCTGCACACATATGTTTATCGCAGCATTGTTCACAATAGCAAGAACCTGGAAACAACCATATTGCCCATCGAAAGAGGACTGGATTAAAAAATGTGGTACATATACATGATGGAATACTACACAGCCATAAAAAAGAACAAAATCATGAATTTCGCAGCAACCTGGATGGAACTAGAGTCTATAATACTGAGTGACCTCTCACAGAAACAAAGATACAAGTATCACATGTTCTCACTCATACACTGGACTTTGAACTTCCAATGTAATACTACAAGAAAATGACTGATGGTACTGGGAAACTATGGGGGGGATAGGATTAACAGTAGCAAATATCTCTCTGGGGATGGGGAAACACCTCTTATTAACAGGGTACCTGAATGAAACGTAACTGTACACCTAACCCTTAACTGTACCCCACAAAACCATAATAAAAAATATTGATAGAAAGAAAGAAAGAAAGAAAGAAAGAAAGAAAAAGAAAGAAAGAAGAAGAAAGAAAGAAAGAAAGAAGATAGATAGATACCGGACCAAGAACCTCTGCTGTGAATCCATCCCCATCTCAGATGCAGGGGTTGGGCACTGACCCCACTCACAGGTCGCCAGGCATGGAGGGCCCAGCTCTGTTTAGGTGAGGCTTTGTCTCAGCCCCTTTCACATAGCAAAACACGGGACCCTGAGTGGAGACCCCCGTGTCCTGAGCTACTCAATCAGGCTTTTAAAAAACATTCAAACGTGTTCACTGTGAACTCAGTACAGAAACAAAGATGGCTACCTGCCTTGGAGCAGTTACAAGCTTTACTAAAGTGAAATAAGAGCTGCATCTAACAGTCCTGCCATTTAACTGCGTTTTCCCTCAAACAATGGGCATTTCAAACTTAAATAAGTATGACGACTCTGGGACTTTTAACATGAAAAGTCTGTAACATATTAAGGCTTCTGAGGTCCATTTGCTCCCTCTTCTGAGACAGAGTCAGGAACTGTGCCCCTCTGTTAGCGGTTAAATCTTTTCAGCTCAAGCGCAGTTGAAGCCAGAGGGTACAAGCAGGGTTCAGAAAACCTGCCAACTCTTCTCTTGCCGACCACCACCCTCCAGGAGGCCAGAGAGACTCGAACCATCTTTCACAGGGCTCGGGCCCTCACAGGCAGGCAAGCATTCCACCCTGCCCTGGAATGCGAGCTGTTTCAGGGCAGCATCTCTGTGGGGCCCGGGAGGGCTCGGAAGTGCAGCCGCGAGGTGGACGCAGACACTGCCGGCCACCCACACTCAGCCACGCACATGCTGTGGGGCTGGGGCTCCAGGTTGCCTGAGGGCTCAGAAAAGTGGAGAGAGGCGCAAGGAGCCCCCTCCCACTTCTGCACAAGCGCCCCCACTGCCCCTAAGCCCATTCGTCCAGCTCTGCCTTCTGTGGAGAGTGAGGGGAGACACACAGAGGGACCAAATGAAGGGCACGCGCTTCGCTCTGGGAGGCATTGCAGGCCGGGAGACCGCCTGGCCCTGAGCAGGCGCTGTGCCGTCCACGCACCCAACTCCCGCTCCCTCTGGGAAGCCTCCCGGACCGCTCTCGGACGGCACCCTCTGCCCCGGGCTGTGGGCAGCAGCGCCACGTGGCATGTTTCTGTGGCTGCCTGGGCAGCCTCTGCTCAGGTGGAAGCTCCAGGGGGCAGGGCCGCACTCGATCCCAGCACCTGCCATGGAGTGCGGGTGTGGTGCAGAGAACCTCTGTGGTGCCGAGCCCGACACACCAGTCTGGCTGAGCTCAGCTCAGAGAAGCCAGCGGACCCCGTCCTCTGGGAGTGTGAGTCACCGTCCGAGGGACAAGTTGGGGATCAGTGAGGAGGACAGGAGGCCCCGTGGGGGAGAGCCATGGTGCTATGCTCCAGGTAAACAGCAATGGTCAGCAGTGGCCTGCAAAGCCGGGATTGGGGGTGGGAACCACACAGTGTGTCACCCTCAGCGGCCACTGACTGCAAGTCAGGGCACTCACCACGTTTGTTCTTGGTCCTGCCTAGCTGGGCATGACTAGCTTTCTCCAGGAAGGTGGGCCTGGCTCAGAGTAGAGAGGTGGGACCGGGAGGCATCTGAAGAACCGGCCGGGAAGGGAGGCAGCGCAAACACGCCAGGAAGAGCTGGAGTCCTGACTGATGCAGCCTCAGTTCTCTGGACCCACACCAGAAGCAGAACTTCCGCTCTCTGCGCCGGATTTGGTCTTCTGTCTTCTCTCTTTCTGATGAGTCTGCAGTTTGTCGGTCCCATCAGTTCGCTCAGATGACTAACCTTGACTTTGTTGATACTGTCTGTGTATGGGTCTTTAACTCAGTAATTCCTGCCCGTATTCAGCAGCTGTTTATTCAGCACTGACTATGTGTGAAGAGCTATCCTAGGCTCTAGGAACACAGCACTGAGCAAAACAGAAAGTCCCTGTCCTCAGGGAGCCTACATTCGAGATGGGGAGTAGATAACAAACTAAAGTAAATACGTGAAACACATGCTGTCTTAGCTGCTGGGGTGCTCAGGAGAAAAATGAAGCAGGCAAGAAGGGGACGGAAAGGCTTGGGGGAGGGGCCAAAAGAGCAGCAAGGTGTCCAGGGATGGTCTCGTTCCACAGGTGGCCACTGAGGGGAGTCCTGAAAGAAAACAGGAGTGGATATGTAGCTCTATGGAGGAAGAATATTCCAGGCTTCTAGAGACGCCCAAGCCAACACCATGGGTCTGTGGAGACGTCAGCATTTACCAAGACCGAGTGCCTGCCTCTTTCTGAGCAGCCAAACTGCATTCCCCAGCTCCCCTGGCATTTTGGCAGGAAGTGGGGCGGGGGCGTAAAAAGTGAGGACATGGTGTGAGGCCGTGGAGAGCTGCAGGAACCTGGAGCTCTCTTCACTCACAGAGACCACAGCCGCACTGGGACAAGCCAGGAGAGGGAGCCCAATGGATGGGACACAGCCCTCTCCCTGGAACATGAGGGCCGAGTCCCCGGTCAAGGGGCAGAAACGATGGGGCATCCTGCATGTTCTTCCAAACGGTCAGTAACAGACCTGGGACAGTTCTGCAGAGGTTCCTTGATGGGAAAAGTGCCGAGACGCAAAAGACGGGTGAGACACGGAAGCGAGGCGAAGACGGGGAGGGAAGATGAGCGAGGGACAGAGGGAAGGATGTCTGGGGAAGAAAGACAGGAGCACCCTGGACACGGCCTTGCAGCTGGCCTCGTCACCACTGCACGTTGCATCCGGAGTCCCAGGTGAGGTGATAAGATTCCACAGGACTCTGACACTAACTGTAGGATAAAGCCACAGTGGGATTTTTTTAGGATGAAAATATGGTGTGAGTGACTTATCATGCAATAGGAACTCCAGGAAGACAGCCACTGGGATGGAAGGAAGGCCCGTGTGGTGCAGGGAGACCTCTTCTGAATCTGCCCAGGGTGCCCTCACATTCTACAGGAGGGCGGGGTGGGTGCCCAGTGTCTTCTCACAGCCGATGGCAGGATAGGGCAGGACTCAGTGTCAGCTTGGCCATCTCGGGTCTGCATGTGGCCCACAGGGATCCTGGGGGCGAGCAGCAGGGCCAGAACCTGCCTGTGGAGGAAGGGTGGCTGAAGCTCAGCTTCAACAGACAGAGGGTTCCTGGTCCAACCAGCCACACCTCCAATTTTTGTGGAGCTCATTATGTTGTCCAGGCTGGTCTCGAACCCCCAAAGTGCTGGGATTGCAGGTTTGAGCTACCATGCCTGGCCCAGTCTGCACATTTTATTTATGGAAGATTAGTTAGTGAATTCCACTGAAACCATTATTGTTTGGTAACTGTATACAATGCTGTTTAAGATAACTCCTTCCTCTCTCATCACTGCTTTTCAAAATGGCCCTCTTGAACGTCTTCAGAGTAGATTAATTTCTACTCTGGAATTGTAGAAAGACACATGAAGGGTCACCTTTGCTCGGAATTACTGAGGACGCGTGGAATAGTGGGTCGCCCTGCATGGCGTCCCTTGGTAGGAAGGACCCACAGGCCCGTTGCAGGCCAGGCTCTGGTCTGCAGTCTCATGAGCATCTTCCAAGCTGTTGGACAAGCTGCACGGATGCGGCAAGGCAGGCTCCACGTGGCTGCCCCTAGCTGAGAGTGGCTGGGAGAGCACAGGCAGGAGAGGGCAGCGAGCTGGGTGCAGTCGCAGAGGGCAGCACTGTCCCCATTCCTCCACTGTGGGCATCGCCCAAGGCTGCTGGCTTCACACACAGCCCCAGCACTGGCCTCCCCCAGGGGTGGGCAGACGGCCAGGGTGAGGAGCCCCACCAGATGTGAGGCAGTCCCACCCACAGAACCTTGAGAGCAGCCAACCTGAGTGGGGGTTGATGGCGGAGGCTCCCAGGCTGCCGGTGCTGCCTTGGGAGATGCATCTGGGCTTCCTGGCCTAATACATGTGCACATGCAAGACTTGCCAGGGAGGGAGCAGAGAGCCCAGAGCTCTACTCCTCTCTCCTAATTTCCTCAGGCTGCGGAAAGGCTGTTTGATGAGTGCAGACAGAGGGTTCCTGGCCCAGCCAACCACGCCAGGGATCTTGTCCCTACTGCAGGCTTAGTGGGAGGTGTCCTCTGGAGCCTTCCAGGAGGGGTCCTCTGCCTCCTGAGAGTCTGGGAGTCTGCCTTTTTGCCCCGGACAGAAGTGCCTGGACCACCTGGAATTGGCCTTTGGAAAACCCATCCATCAGAGAGATGAGAAATCCTTGCAGTACTCTGGAATGTCAGGCATTTGCAACAACAATGACAAAGAGACAGCAGTCTCCATGCTCCCAGACACAGACACAGAGGACACAGTCCTAGTGCACTGATTCCAACACTTTCTGGCATCATAAACAAGACATGAATGTCAGATGCGCAATGCCGAATACCAGGTTAGATTTTAGTTTTGATCAAGAAATGTCTTTCTAATCTACAGTTAAACCAGAAGCCACCAAAGAGTCGTAACTAGTCACATCTAAATACAGACCATTATTCTGCACTTCTGAGGAAAAGTTTCTAGATTTGGGGCTCTCTAGCCCATGGCTTCCCTGCCATTGGCTGGCCACGGGACTCAGCTCGCCCCTGGGGAGGCTCAGGTATGTCTCTTCCACGCCCCCTTCCCCCTTTTCACCTCGACACAGGTGACGTGGCTCTGCAGAAGGCAGAGCCATGGGCAGAAAGAAACCCAGGATCTCTAAGTGACACAGGAAACAGCTAGCTGCAGACCACACACCTGCCGGGACGGTCACGTGAACAAGAAATAAGCAACTGTGTCGAGCCATGACATTTGGGGTTCCTTTGTTGGCATTTCAGTGCTGTTGAATTCACCACAAACTCTAACCCTTCACCATAAAGCAAGACAGACATGCTAGCGCCTCATCTCACTGCATCCTCCTTAAAGGTGACTGCCGAGGTGTGGCTGCTTCCTTACAAACAGGAGGCGCTATCACCACTGAACAAAAAGGAGCAGGTCTCCTTGGATCCTGGGACTCCTTGGATCCTCACCTGCCCCACCCACCGACGGCAGCATCAACGGGGCCTGCTACTCCTGGCTGCTGACTGAGCCGGACCCTACCTGCTGGACCACACGCCCGCTTCTGCCCACAGCACCAACAGCCTGAGGGCATGGCCTCTGCCCTCTCCTGCCCTGTTCTGTATCCCCAAGGGCTGCAGTGTGCTGAGACAGAGACGAGTGGCCTGGCCCCTCGTCTCAGAGCCCCGACCCTCTTGCCAGACACCTGCAGGAGGCTCTGCCCTCCCACTCATCCC
The DNA here is from genome assembly GCA_027257055.1 of Cephalopachus bancanus. Classification (NCBI taxonomy): domain Eukaryota; kingdom Metazoa; phylum Chordata; class Mammalia; order Primates; family Tarsiidae; genus Cephalopachus; species Cephalopachus bancanus. Next base: position 3,012 of record JAPVLO010001480.1, on the reverse strand, counting down.
ACAGCTCACAAGGCTGGCCTTTCCCACGTCACCCCCTGTACCAAGTGTCCACACCAGGTCACACAGGGTGCTAGGCACAGAGAAGAAACAAGACACGAGGCGTCGACTCTGCATCTGGGCAAGTTACGGTTCATAAGGCCCCTCACAGCTCCTCCCTGCACTCTGAGTGGACTGGCGCTGCGAGACATCACCTGCTGCATCCTTTACTGTCACCTCCCCTCACGTGTGGTCTGCCACACCTGGTCTGGGCTGATGCCTCTCTGGACCCCAGCTCTCCCAGGTCCCCTCTCTGTGGAACCAGCACAGACCCAGTCAGACCACCTCTCCTCCCCCTCCGGCCTCCACCTCATAGTTCAGTCCAGAGCACACAGCTTTCCATAACAGCAGAGGCAAAGGGTGGTTCGTGTCCAGGACAGAGAATCACTCAATAACCAGCCAGCCACAGCAGGTCTGAGCAAACCTCAGAAAACCAACGGCGGCCAGACTTCTTCTGCGCCATGGGTGTGGCCCACAGCAGACCTCCCAATCCCGTTGTCACACGGAAGGGCAAGGCACAGGAGGAAACCTTTTAAGCCCCTTTTCTTCAGTGAGAATGAAAACTCTTAAAAAATATGGTTCAAGGTGGCGTGGCAGAGAATGAAATCAGGGCTGGACGCACAGGTGAGGGAGAGGTTAGCAGGTGGGCTCCTGCCCCCTGCCCACCCTCCCTGACCACAGCCCCAGTGTCGAGTCACCCTTGTGCTATGGTGATGAGGGCGCCGATGGCAGGGTCAGCAGGATGGAGCCAGCGGCCCAGGTCCTCCCTGGCTCAGTGGCTGGAGGGTGATGAGGGCCTCCCAGGCCAGACTGAGCCTCGGGGTGTGTTTCTCACGGAAACCCTGGTTCTCAGGACGGTTGAGTCTGTGGTGTCCTTCATATGACAGACTCGACACGCTGCCAACGAGTGTCAGGGGCTGCCCTGGAATGTCTGTGTCCCAAGCCAGGGGGAGGATGCCCAGGTTCCAGGTGCTGCATTTACAGACACTGGATACCCCTCCCCATGAATAACTGGGGAGTCTGGGTACACGCAATCCTAAATGCAGTGCCTGTCTCACGCTAAGCACTCAGTCAGCATCTCCTATCCTCTCTGAGCTTTCTTTGGCACACGTCCTCCTAAGCTGCCACTCAACCACGTCCACCCATCTCACCCACTGGCAAGGATAACTCTTTCAGATCTTCACTGGGTGATACCAAGCATGCCTCTCGGCTAGATAAGCGGGGAAACTGCACGACCTGATCACAGGGTTGGTAGAAAGACCAGAACGATGCATGCAAGGTGTTCAGCACAATGACTGGCATAGAGAAAGCATCTGCTTCCCGGGTTAGAGACAGAAGAAACACAGCAAACATAACCCTAAAATTCTGTCAAAAAGAATGAATTCTAATTACGATGATTTCTGATAAAATTCTCCAATAAAAAGCATTTTTTGGCCAATACTCCACGAATATCCTAAAAGTCTCTCCTGTATCTTCTGAGAACTATGGTTTTACCTAAGGTTGACTAACATGTGGAAATAAATGTAGTCTAACATTCTTCAAGCGTGTCCCAATTATTTTCATCAACCATCAAAATCCACTGATCTTGCATGAGGCTGTCACGTAGCATCTAACCTGCAAACATGCAGGCAGGCCTCAAGCCCACCACTGTTCTCCTGCATGGCCACCACCACTTGTCTTACTCCCTGGAAAGCACTAAGCTGAGCTCTCCTAGAAATTTAGCTGTCCGGTTCCCTCTCCAAGGTGTAGAAAATCATCTCCCCATTAAAGGAGTCTGGGGTGCATGAAGCAGGGAGGAGAGAGATTCCTTCACCAAGAGCCCTTTCCTGCAACCCACCACCGAAACCAGTGCCCCCTACCAACACTGGTGGTCACTGCTCACCCAGGACTCCTGACCCTGACGGAGAGACAGGCTCACTTGTGTGTTCTTCCTGGTTGAGGCTACATCATGCAATGAAAAGCACACGTCACCTTTAAATGATATAAAAGATAATTCATTCTTTCATCACACTTTAGACAGTGCAAAGGTTCTCAGGCTCCCTTGACTATCCTGACAATGGCGTTGTTCTCCCCTGCATGTCACCACCATCTCAAAACATGTCATCAGGTTAGAGAGTTCGGTTTTAGTTTTTATCTCTAACGTCTACTGAGGTCTGTATGCCATGGTGTGAAAAGCATTTGTAGACTGTGGCTCAGCCTGTAATCCCAGCACTTTGGGAGGCAGAAGTAAGTGGACTACCTGAGCCTGTGGGTTTGAGACCAGCCCGGGCAACTTGGCGAGACCTCGTTTCTACAATAAATCAGAAATTAGCTGAGCATGGTAGCACATGCTGGTAGTTCTGGCTACTTGGGAGGCTGAGGCGGAAGGATCGCCGGAGCCCAGCAGGTCGACACTGGGGTGGCCATGAGTGTGCCACTGCACTCCAGCCTGGGCAACAGGGTGACTCCAACTCAAAAAAAAAAAGAAAAAGAAAAAGAAAAAAGAAAGGCATCTGTAATTATGAGATGTTACTGCTTACCTCTGGGTGTCCGCCCTGGCCCCTGTTCAGACGAAAGCCACAAAGGAGCTGAGACAACAGCCCTGCTGGGACGGCCCTGGGGGCCGAGCGCCCGCCGAACGTCCCCATGAGGTAAAGTGAGGCCACTCCGAGGGACAGCGAGGGAGGGGCAAGGAAAGGGTGGAAATCAGAAAAGCAAACCTCGCCAAAGCTGCTGCAGTGCCTTCTACGAACAATCACGTGTTGGAAGCAGGATGTGCTGACGAGTGACATGGCTGTGTCTGCATTCCTAGAGCACCCATGTGCGAGGTGTCCCACAGCCCACGCAAAACACGTCCTAGTGGTGAAAACTGCCCCAGACTTCAGGCTGATGCTAGTCTGAACGGCCACCAGGCTGCTCTCCAGCGACCGAGAACACTCTGCCACGCCAGAGTTTGTGTACTCGTGTCTTCCTCTCCCCCAGCGTGCTCCCTTTCTC